>JASDDO010000001.1:450720919-450948419 GCA_030015575.1 Agapanthus africanus | reverse complement strand
AAGGGCATTTATGTGCGATAATTTGATATGTTTTAATTTTAGAGTGTCGCATAAAATTCTCTTTTTTTGCTTTTTATTTATGAAAAAAGAATGTCTTTTAATTTCATGTCTTAGAGAATAAAGATACTCCAATTGGATAAACTGAATAATTGGGATTTTGTATTCTGTGGATGGGTTTTGTATCATAAAAATGAATGGTTTAGTGTTGACAAGAGTTAGAATTAGAAAGAAATTATGGATCGAGATAGTAAATTGTAGTAATCCGATGGTTTTCTTGTAACTATTGAAAGTTTGAAAAACGTCTTTATTATTATAGAAATGGTTTTGATGGAATTTCTAATATTAATCGTTACATTTGTTAAGGTAAATGTCATAATATTTGTTTTATGACTTTGTTTATATTTTATGATATTGTTGTTTAGCGAGATTTGTCTTTCACGTTTAAATAATACTTTTAAGGCATATACTTATGTAAAGTAAAAAATTGAAAATTGGAAAAAACATTATAAAAAAATTGTTAAATTTTGGCAAAAAAATTATGGATATTGAAGGGGAAAATGCACGTAGAAATGTAACTTGTACATAATCAACTCCGTAAATTACATGTATTATCAATATGAAATGATTCTATTTCTTTAATTCAAATTAAATAATATGCGAGCTTCACCATTTTCATTTAATTGTCTATAGATATTTGTTGAGGATAAAGATGGAAGATGAAAATGGATTTTTATGGATGTTGTTTGACAATGAAACAAAAAAATTATTTGGTTATAAAGTTGACGAACTACGCAAATTGAAGGTTAGATTTAAATGACAATTTAATTAGAATTATTTAAATTACGCATGATTATTATTGTAATATTAGTTACTTATTATTCTTGTTTATGACACATGATCAAGCAACTCATGCCTTTATCGCGTTCAGAAGAAAATGTCTTCAAAATGAATATTCTCTTACAATTAAAGTTTCGGGGATTACAGTAGACAATCAAAAGAAATATCGTTACACTTATATTGTATTGAAGCAGATGGTTCATAATTCTGAGAAAAAATCAATAAATACTGACAACATTATACTCAAGTGGAATGACAAATGATTCAACATCAAAAAAAAAGTTAAAGCAAGATGATGGAGAAATTTAAGTTTGGTTTTTAAAAGTTTGGGGGTTTAATTTTGTGGTTGCATAAGAGTGTTGCTCCTTTCATGAAACTACGTTTTATATAATTTAGGTTATTAACTAGTGATTTGAAAACTTAATGTGTGTTTATAGTTTAACTAAGAGGGTACTACTTAATCCATGTATGTTGAGTGTATTTTGTGACAATATTTGATATCGAAAAGCATCCTTCAGTTTTCTATAATTGGTTAATGTTGTACATTATATGGGAATCTTATAATGACATATCCAAAAACTTTATTCTCGAGTGAACAAAAACAAGGTTTGTAGCTTGATCTCATCCATTCTGATTATTGAGGGTTTTTAATCAATTATATAAAACTAAAAACAAAGACAGAGGTATATGGATCAATGTATTTCAAAACAAAAATTGTACATACTACTTTTCTTAAATGAATAAAAATACAACTTTCTTATATCAGAATTATTGGGTATGCATGCTTGAAATGGTTATATTGATGTAATAACTTCTTGCATTTCTCCATGTGTGTGGCATGTGCATAACACTAGTTGTGTGTGGTAAAAGGGGCCTGCAAGATGCACCCTACAGTGGAGCATAAACAACATGCATTTATTGGGCTTGACATGAATGCCACATATGCTCCACTCTAGTGTGTACCCTACAAGGGCACTCCAAAACTGTTACTAAGATACTATATATATATATATATACTTATATATATATATATATAAGAATAATGAAGAAAAGAGGCCATAGGAGGGAAATTTCCTCCTATGGCGTCGAAAAAACACCACCCTTCATGATTTTTTCCGATGATCGGCACCCATCATCATCTTTATCATCTAAGATGTGGATACAACCAAAATTTTCATACGATCTACCAGTTTTTCACCGTTGAATTTGCAATGCAAAAAAGTTCTATTGTCGAATTTTGCACTCACTAAATCAATCGGAGCAAAGGTGGTAGAATCATACAAATTTTGGTGTATCCACGTCTTAGATGTTAAAGTGGGTGCCGATCGTCGGAAAAAAGTATGGAGTATTTTTTCGACGCCGTGGATGGAATTCCCTCTTACTGGCATCCATCCTCCATTATATATTTATATAATATATATATATATATCTATATAGGGGCAAATGCCCTGGGAGAGAATTTCCACCTATGGCGTTGATAAAGATCAACCTTCCACCGTTTGTTTGATGACGGTTCCCATCATCTTCATCCTCATCATCTAAGATGCAAATACACAAAATTTTCATGTGATTCTAACACATTTTCACCATTAATTTAGTGGATGCAAATTAACGGTTTTCCAATAATATAGCATTTTTAATGTTTTTATATCACTAGATCAACGGTGAAAAAGTGTTAGAATCACATAAAATTTTTATATATGTAAATCTTAGACGATGAAGAATAAAGATAGACGGTACGAATCGTCGGAAAAAACAGGGATGACTTTTCTCGACGCCATAGGAGGATTTCCCTCCTAGAGCCTTTGTCTTCCATCATATATATATATATATATATATATATGAAAGTAACATGAGGAAGTACATATCAAAAGTTCTAAACAAATCTTATTTTAATGTCGACATGACACTATGGCCTATTTTTCATCTGACGGTCTGATCTGGGACAAAAAGAAGACTGGTGTTCTATTTCTGAAATGGAAGGTGCTTAATCGTCAAGTGGCGAAGGGAGGAAACTTCCCTTGTGTTTGTGTTATCGTCATATGTATATGTGCATGCTTCTTAGGTGATAAGAAATTTAGAATAACCAGCAGTGAAAGTACAGCAGAATTACACAACTCGGCGAACAAACTACAGTAAATTAAACATTTGTCTGGTCCGTTGACTACTTTGAAGAGTGAAAGAAGTCAAAAATTACAACATTAATCAGGGAAGTTGAATTCCATAAAGCATATACACGTGCAAGATCTGCAGATCTTCGTGGGTCCAATGGCTAAACAGAGCATTGATTCCAGCAGGAAATGTGTGAGAGTATACCCAAGGGAGAACAAACAAAACTAGGAAGACGTCTGCCATGGAAAAAGAATATAAACTGGAGCAAAGTAAGAGAATACTAGACTGAAATCTCCTAAAAGCAACATGGAGATGACCAAACCAACAAGATCCTAGTAAATGAATTAAGAACGAAAGGTGTCAACTCAAAAGATGTTATAAAGGACATATATTTGACGCATAAGAACTAACCTGATGGCCAACAGGCTTAGAATTACGCACTATAAGTGAGAGCGGATACAAAATATCTTTCCGATCTTCAATCATTCGTAGGCTGTAACTATTTAAAACACCTCCACTAATTCTCTTGCGCAAAACAGTTTCCCTGTTATTATCAAGCATGGTTGACCATCTCCATGGGTGTTGTTATACACACTGTAGGGTAGAAATGATTATATCAGTAATTTCTGAAGGTAACAACATCCTTCATGAAGAAAAATAGTTTAACTTAGAAAGATCATTTTTATCACGTCATTATCATCCAAGCCCTTTTCCATCAAAATGGGGGGCTCCATGAAAGATTTCCATGAAGATTTGATGAAGTTTTACAGCCATCAGCCAACCTGGCAACCTTGTCTTAAATAGCGCAAAGTACCTGGTTGAACTATGGATGAGGGGCTTTTCACAATCCTAAGGCTCTAGTTAATTACTTATCATTAGATTCCTTATTTCATGGGATGAGAATCTTCTAGAATGCACCTGCATTCCTTTAAATGAAAATCCTTGTGATTTCCATCTCAACTACATGTTTAGATGGGTTGGGAAAGGTTCTTCATTCAAGGCATGCAAATTTTTCTTCTGCTTTTTTTTGCTCTTTCGTGTGTGGTTTTTTTTTTGGGGGGGGGGGGGGGGGGAGCGGTTTGTTTAGAAATTAAAAGATCATCATCTTTCCTTAGAAAAAATTGTCCGAAGGAATAGGCCATTTGTGGGTCCTAGGGATTAGGTCAAAAAAATCATCCATACATACCATTCCATAGGAAGTAGGATCGACTGATTCGTAGGGGAAAATAGAACCTAGACTATTTTTCTCTAGGAATAGTGGTATCCAAAAATGGACTAAATGACCTATATGTGTCCTCCAAAATTCTCCTAGACTAGAGGAGAAATCTAGAAGAACAGGATAGATGATGGATTTACTAAGGGAAAACATGTTTGACTCTAAGCCACAGTAAAGCAAGAGGGAAACAGAGAATATTCACAATATTATGAAAATACATTATAAAGAAGTTCAGATAAATTACGATGTAGGCTGTTTCGATGTTTATTAAACTCCTGGCACCATCAACTGTTGTAGCTATAGATTCTCTTTCCTCGGTGGATACCACAAAACCAAACTGGCAATACCCAAATGCAGTGGCCTGAAACCAGGCAAGATTAACACATACACCATGTGCGCTGAGAGTAGGATTCGCATGAGTTCGAAGCCAGTTCAGGACAGGCAAAAATGTCGATCTGAGGTACCCACGACGAACAATACGCAAATGAGCATTCAATCCAGCTACAAGGCGATACCATGTAGTTGGTGGAACAGACTGCACATAAATAATACTAGCCAATAAAAGAAATGCCCTGAAATGTTAACAAATGAAGTTGTGTGGTGTGTACTTGAAAATTGAACCTGACTCATAAGACTAGTGAGGACATTATCACTGTGTAACGAAAAAGGAGCCATGTAGCTTCCATCGCCTCCAAATATTAAACACATAGGAAATCTTTGATTAAGACGAGGAGGAAGATCAGCTCTCTTTTCATCTCCGCCAAGATAAAAATCAACATACGCTAGCATTAAATCTGGAGTCGCAGCCACCTGAAGCAGAAACAAGTAATATTGCTAACATAGGAAGCTTGGTAGGGTACAAATAATAAATCCAAATATAATGCACAAAATTGGTTAACGAATAAAAAAGATACAGGAAAAAATTTCTAAACCGAGAATAAAAGCAAAAAAATGACCATCTTGATTAAATATTGTGACAAGGGAGGGAGATGTGTTTCTGCATGATTGTGCCCAATAATAACTTATCTACCCACGTCATTTTCCAATAAACTTTAATCCCATGCATAGTGCCCAAAATCAGTAATTTGTACCCTTTTCACCTGAAAACAGATAACATCGTGGGGCCTCCTGCAACTATTAACAATCAACACTTCACTCACATTAACAAAAAATACTGTCATTAACATTGCTGCATTTCCTGTGAATACTCTATAAAAAAACAGACATCACCCTCATCATAAATACATTAAAAATTCAGAGACAGGAACAATGGCAAGCCAACTAAAATTGAATCCTATACATTGTAGGCATCCTTTTATTATAGAACTAGCATCAAGACAAGCATGCTAATATTCCATCTTCGATGATTAATGAATGATTTAAAAATAAAACCGAGAGCTGGGGGGGGGGGGGGGGGGTTAATTGTCAGCCTAATAGCTCAGCTGATAGAGGGGGATCTTAGCAACCTAAAATCAAACTGTCACAATAACCACAGTTAATAGAAGTGTGGGCATGTATATAATACAAAAGTGGACCGTCACAGAATACAAATAGAACCATGCATTTCATTTTTGAAGAAGGGAGACAAAAGAAGAGTAGAAGAAACTAAGAAAAAATCAGAACTCTCAAGATGGTTTCTTGGGAAGGATTCTATTATATATCCGATTTATTTACATCAAGTGAGGGTTAATATAATTGCTTAATAAGATGAAAAAGATGACACTTCTAGTGCATGATCACTCAAACCATAGAGAGTGATCTACAATGTGAGGCTATTAACGACAAAAAGTATAAAAAAATTTCCCGCATTCCATGATAAAAATAGTTATCCTAAAGTAAACTGCTCATTAGTAACTTGGTATTTAGTTAATACAAACTCCAGGGAATATATATAGACATAAACTGCAGGATTACGTAATTGGACAGACACCAAGCTTCTTGAGATAAATCATGACATCACAACGGAAAAAAGGTAGGAATAACATTAGTGTATAACTAGCTCGCAAGTAAGAGAAACCTAAACCAATGGTTATTGCAATTCCTGGAACAATCATGTTACTCACGAATGAAATGCATATGGAAAAATATGGGAAGAATAGTTGGTTTATGTTATTTGCAAATCATTAGTAAATTGTGGAAGTTAATTATAACAAGAGAGATAAAAATATAAAATGTGGAAGTTGATTATAACAAGAGAGATTAAAAAATACTTTCATGTGTGTTATAGCACTCAATTTAGTATTCTTGCCTCAAATGAATGCATTCATGTAAATGCACTCACATATTGATAGATGCAGCATGGCCATCCCAATACTTCCTTCACAAGGCTATCTTGGGTTACACACTCAACAACAAAATAAATTTTTCTTTAAATCTATTGGAATCAAAGCTACAGTTGTCATCAGAGATCTCACCCTACTCAATCATCATATCCCACATCTCAAACAAAGACAATCCCCAAGCGCACAAATGCACAATTGTGCATAGTCAAGTTCTCCATCAGTGTGCTTTCTAGACCTCTTATCCGAAGCAAATATTCACTAAAAGGTTGGTACTGAATTCCCCTTTATTTACTATAATTTGCATCACGTTTTGAAATCTCGGCCGATACTGATCCAAAAAAATGACTGTCCAATATGCAATACCGAGATTGTCCAATAAGTAATTATATTAGGTTTACCATTTGATTAGAATTAAGTGTATTAATGGGTTAGTGGGTTTATTAATTGGTTATTCGTTTGCGGTTTATTTGACATCATTAATTACTTAGAAATGTATCGAAAATATTGTAGTTTTTTTTTCTACCAAGCTTAAAAACAACCATTTTACGCATCATCAATTGCTAAAGAATGTCAATTTCTTTTATAGTTGCCATTACTATTTATTTAAAGAATTTCATTAAAAAAAATTAAAGGAATTGTCATACAATATAAAACCCAAAATTTCTGATCCGAGACAACCAATACGCCCAAGATGGCCGATTCCGATACCAAAAGTAACCGCCTGATATGGATTCAGATACTAAGAATTTAAACCCTGATTAGTATATTGCTGCATGATAAGGGAAAGTCTGCTATATGATTTGCAAGAACCAGTAGCAGCAAACTCATCTCTTCTGTAATTGAATTCACGTAACACCATACCAGTCACCAAAACATGTGTTCAAAATCCAACCTACATATCTATCCCCATGGGGTATGAGTGTATGACAGTGGCATGCCATTGTATTTCACTAATGTGCATGTGAACACAAAATGTTGCTAGAGTATAAATAAAAACATAACAATCAACATATCAAATTCTGGATATTAAAATATAAACAGTAAAAGGAACAAAACCCTAAGTATTATGCTGTTCGATATGCACATACTACGACATGAGGAAACTTTAAATAGGCAATAGAAAAAAAAACATGGGTACAACACAACATTTCTGAAATTTACATAGAAGCAAACCTTAAGCCCTTCATAGAGAGCACGGTGAACGACAAGAACGCAAGCATGCATGATCGTACTCTGATCGCACAAACTCACGTAGACGCTGTAGCTTCTTTCTTCTACGCCATTGCTGCCAAGACCAAGCAAGAGGGTATGCGAGTATACACAGGATGCTGTATATTGATCCCTCCCACCATTGATAAGCAGCAAGTGCATTAACCTCAGCAACAAATCTATTAAAAGCATCCTCATGCCTGCCATAATATATGCATTACAGATGCTTAAAAAGCATTGAGGTATCTCACTGACAAATAAATTTATTAAACGATGATCATGAAGTCAAAGAATAAACAGTTATTAAACTCTGCCGCTATGAAGAGATACACATGCCCGATTTTAATAGGATTTAAAACGCATGGATTTCAATAAAGGGAAATGCCGCTTACACAATCTCTACTACTTGTTCAGGTGGAGAATGTGGGAGATGCCAGGGTTCACTGAATGTGTTTGGTCCCATAAAGTACATTCTATGCACGTGCGTCTGGGGACTCCTCAACCCTATTTGTTTCCATGACCTGTATGCGATAGAATAAGTGCTTAAAACTACAATTTGTACTTTGCAAAAATGAACAATGTTTCAGACAGTCTTCTGAGAAATAGCAGACATCACAGCACCTCATTCAATGACTCCAGAAAGGAAATGAATGATCCAATTTGTGTCCCGTGCTGTGTGAGAGCAGGGCCCGGCAACTCATCCACACCAACAAATTTCATGCGTGCCATACTTAAAACTAAAGCTAGCAATACAAGCAGGCTGGAGAGAAGAAGTCCAAATGGCCATGGCCCACCAAAATTGAAAATCAACTCTTCAATAGCTGTATAACAATGCGGCATGCGATACCTTTCAGATATACATTTGTATGGACAAGGGGTCTCGGATACACCTCCTGGTAAGGAAATGATAAGTTAACTGGAAGATTAAATATGAACCCTATTGTAATCTATTGTGTTTATGATTAGTTAATCTGCATGAAACAGCCAAAGAAACGTTGAAACCTTTATTGATAGAAAAACACATATGGAACTAGTGATACAAAAATATTCCAACTCTGAAAATGGAGGCTACATCAGCAGGTTTCATCCATAATGCTAAACTTATGATGTTAATATAATGAGATTTCAGGCTAAATGGTACCTCGGACACTGATATACACAGCACGATGAGGTAGCTCATAAACAGGACAATTATAACATAGAGATCGATCAGCTCCTGTATCATTCTTAAATGTTCCTGGTGGGCATTCCTGCATCACATCAATACGATTTATTTGATGTGAGTCACAAGAAAATACTCTATGTGTGCATAGACACTCATAAACATACACAAAATACAAAAAGGAGAACCAAGACATTAATAGCATTATAATATGAAAACTGACGCATTTCTGCATGCCTTTTCCCATCAATGTTATCATCTAAGCATTTAAACATCAAGATGGGGTCTACTACACAGCAACAGCTGATGAAAGAGTTGACAAAAATTTTATGGCAGGCTGTGCAAAGTAATATCTATAATCAGTTTCAAATTTCTTTTGAAGTCGACCCTCTCTTAATTAGTGCCCAATTTCTAGTTGAAAAAATTATGGACAAGAGAAGGGCTTGCCATAACATGGCATCCTCAAAACTCTCTTAGACTGGGAATAAGTCTAGAAGAAAATTGAAGGCGCATATGGAAAGTTATACGTGTTTCATATGTAAATTAGTTATCAAGGCATCCACATCTAGCTCTATTGCAAGGGATATAGTAATATCCATGAAATTCACAATGTTAGTCAACCTCCTTGAAGAAATATCTGGCATGAGAAATTAACAGCCACTGGACTGCTAATCTATGAAACATGGGTTCTGGTACGGATACCGGACATCACAAGTCCAATGCGAATCATCGGATTTGCAATTTCTTAGCAAGGATATAATTCGCTGGATTATGCTAGGTTTTTGTTATATACAACACATACACGTACATATAGTGTGTGCGTGTGTGTATACATATATGTTATATATTACACACACACACACACACACACAATCACACAAACATACACACACATATTAACAAAAAAATATTATATTAGAACATTTAAACCAAAAGTACAATATTATTTTTGGTGTATAGATAGTTGATGTTTTAGCCGGTCATCCATGTTTGCTACATCAGTACATAATATAAGTTTAAGAATGTACCAGAAAGAGATCCACAGGTACTCTAGATGAATCCCAAAAAAAATCCAACATGGGTACGTATCCGATATGAATTCGATACAAGTAGGTCTACTAGACAAGGAATCTATGCTACATGGCTTCTAATAACAGGTGATCTGCAGGCAGGTGAATGAAAATAGAACTTTCCTGCTGCTATTATGATACATAGACATTCGATGAAGGAGTTTGCAATTGCAACTAATAACAGCAACTCCAGCAATGCTTTTATCGACCATAAAATTTGGATTGTTCCATGCTTTGAACACGGAAGATCTCCAGGTGTCTTATCCACAAAATGTCATCTTTGACAGAACCGAAATTAGATCCCCCACCCCTTCTATGAAGGCAGCCGTTCACTGGTCAATATTCAAATCATCAAATTATTTTAATTGATTTTCAACCATATATGACCAAAAGCCACTCAGAATCAACAGCTTATATGACATTTTCATTCTTCATCGTCATCATTCCAGACTTTTTTCAATCAAAATGGAATTAGCTTAGTGGCATGACCCGAAGTTGATAAAACTGAATAAAATAAAGTGGCACCACCAATGAACTTTGGATTGCGCTTTTTTGCTCAAACCATGCAAAATGTGTGCAGTATAGGCATGGTTTTAAACTTGAAATACCACCAATGAGCTCCTTTGGTATATCAAATCCAGTAGATTTTCTATAATTTTCCCCTTTCTTCATGAAAAAGGCCCTAGGGGGTGAATAAGGTTTTATAGCAAACTTAGTACAATTGTGCGGAAACAAGAAATTTTGGAGCGGAACAAAAATCAGAGCACATGTATAAACAATTTCACGCACACAAAATGCAAAGTAAATAACACATAGGATTGTTATTGAGGTTCACCACCTCTGTGGCTAATCCCGGCCTGAGAACTCCTGCTCAGAATTCAACTTCACTATCCAGTGACACGTTACGGATGGAGAAATCCAGATCTTTTACCAGGCTCAGATTTTAGAACATTTACATTTGCAGGCTATGAACACCTGGACCTTTTTCAAGGCTCAAGTCCGAAATCCTTACAATATGAAGATCTTAGATTTTTCTTCACTAGGTCGTACAAAAGATTTTAATCAAATCTCTACAAACCAACTATACAATCCTAATGACCTCAAAAGGATAAATCAACTTTCGAATCTAAGGAGATAAAAGATTGTGTTTTAGAGAATAGAAACTTTAAATGATTTGAAGTTGTTTTCAAAGATTAAGAAAAGTTTAAAACAAAACTTCTTCGACGACTAAGAGATCTTTCGTTTTTAATAAATAGAAAATTCTTAAGCATTAGAAAGATCTCCTCTTTAAAAGAGTGGTAAAAACTTAAGAACTAAAGAGACTGTTTTCACGAATGAAAAATTGAAAATCAAAATAGTAGAAACTTTTAAAATCGTGAAAAAGTGAAAACTCTTTAGAAAATGGGTCTTTTATATAGAAAAACAATGAAGGGCAGTTAGAGCAATTAAGATAATTGTCCCTAAAGTTTAGGACCGTTTTTGGCAGCTAATAGCCGTTACGCTCTGAATTTCAAACCGAAAACAGAATTTTGAAAAACTTATAACTGCTATGGACGTATCAAGAGATGTCTATAGGGACATCCTATGTGATGTCCTATGTCTGATATATCAGACACATAATCCTTTAAGATTAGAAAAAATCTAAGAAAGGGATTTTGGTTTAGTTTTAAAATTCTAATTGAAAAGATAGGATCAGAAAATAGATTCTAACCATTTGAGATCGACTCGACTCTATACTCGAAGAAAAATAGTAAAATCTTGAATAGGTTTGTTGGTTGACTACTCCGTTATTTCTTTTCAATTGGTATTGAGGTCTTCCAAGTCTTTCGATGTCACTAGTTTATTTTTGAGATGTCGGTTGTAATGCTGATTGTTTTTATGCTTGAATAACTCCAGTTGTGTAGCACTTTAACTTATCTGACATGGTTAATAACATATGATATATTTGAAATACAGATTTGTAAAATAATCAAAACTTAAAGAGAATGAGATTTATAGGTCAACAATATCCCCATTTTTTATATTTTACCAAACATGAAAATATATATGTATCTAATGGTATATATGTATCTAATGCTCCCCTGAATTATTACATATATTTCTCCCCTTTTTTAAAAATATCAAAAAGTTTTGAAAACTACGCATGAGTGTTTTTGAAAAATTTAGGGCGCAAAATAAAAGGCATATACACAACTAAATAAACACATAAACTAATAGATAAATATAAAATTCCAAATAACTACATAAGCACCATGGTTCCAAACATAAGAGATACATCCAAAATATAACTACGACACAAGTCAAATTAACTAATACATGATCACTAGCAAAGAAAAATAACTAAGCATCGTCTTGTGGTGGTGGAGGTTGATCGAAGTCCATCGGCGACCGGTAGTAAAATGGCGGCGGTGGCGTATAACTCGACTGAGCAAAAAGGTAATCGAAGTAGTGGTCAATACGAGCATTGGTTTCATCGATTCGGTAATTGACATTGTCAAAGCGGTTATTGAAGGATAGATGCATATCATCAAAACGTTGGAACAAACAGTGTTCAAAATCTTGAAAATTGAATGGAAGTGGTTGTTGTGGTTCAGGTGCAGGTGGTGGATGTGGTGGAGAATGATGTGGAGGAAGTGGCGCTTCAACATCATAATCGGCTAAATGCACAAGGCGGATATTGTAAGAGCCGAAATGCTTGTCAGAGGATTGAATAGCGGAATCAAGAGTAGGATTGATTCCGGCATCTTCGATAATTTTGGTAATCACCTTACCGTAATAAAGATTGGACTTGGAAGAGGGTAAGCTCCATATCGTATGAACAAGGAACAATGGAAGATTGACAGGGGATTTGGGCCATCACACAATAAGTTAGAAGTTTGTGTGTGAGGTCAAGACGATCTTTACCACCGGATTTAGGATAAACGGTATGACCGAGAAGAAAAGCCAAAACACAGGCTCGAGGTACAAGGGTACGTGTGTGAGGATCATCATAGAGATGGGGGTTATCACCGTGAAGGATTCGAAGGCGTCCTCTGTGGTGATGTTGAGTGGATAGTGCTCAAAAGTGGAGAGGGTTTGTCTATACATATCAACACCGTTGTTACAAACCTGAAGGATTCTAGCAAGAGATGTAGGGAAATAGTAATAGTCTGTTTTTGCAATCGTGTCCTAAGAATGGTGATATCATTTTGATTGCTAATAAGAATTGAATAGAAAAGATAGACAAGAGTTTGATGAGTATTGCAATCGATGGTAAGAAATGGAATCCAACCTTGAAATTGAAGTGGGGTGAGCTGGAAGTTTGCAATTTCATTTGAGCGAACAAATGAGCAAGTGACGATCTTTTTGACAAGACGATCGTAGAGAGCGGAGGCTTTAGCGTTGTTGA
The DNA here is from genome assembly GCA_030015575.1 of Agapanthus africanus. Classification (NCBI taxonomy): domain Eukaryota; kingdom Viridiplantae; phylum Streptophyta; class Magnoliopsida; order Asparagales; family Amaryllidaceae; genus Agapanthus; species Agapanthus africanus. The sequence goes on along the minus strand of JASDDO010000001.1, from coordinate 450,935,143 downwards.
AGCAAAAGATGAAATCTTCGTGTTCCAATTCTTCTTCTACATCGGCTTGGCCTTGAGCGGAGTCTTCAGTTTCTTGTTGATAAGTTTCGTCTTCTTCATCTTCGTTTTCATCTTCCGGTTCCTCGATTGGTTGTGGAGAACGTCAAGAGCGTTTGGATGTTGATGACTCGTCCCTCTCAACATTTTTTGTTCTCACCATTGATGAAATCAAGAGTTTAAGAATTTTTGGTGTTGGTGGAGGAAGAGAGAGATAAGACATAAAACTATGCGGGTTTGGGAGAGGATAGAGAGTTTATAAGGAATGGATGAACGTATTTGATGAAGGGATGTAAAATCCAACGGTCACAACTTTTAAAAATTAGACGTTTAATGGAAAATTCGATCAATGGACGTCTCTAAGGACGTCTATTGCCAAATGGACGTCACAATGGACATCTATTTAGGTGTCCCTGCAGTCATTTTGCAAAAATGCAGTGTAGAGGAATTATGGGTTAAATCATGGATTTTATGTATATATTTGGTAACTAATGGTTGAGTTTAGTAGATATATATGTGTATAAATGTTGATTGATACACAAAAAGCAATTTTTATTAAAAACAAACATTCATAACATTATATAATAAACTTTAAAGTATACAAATACAAACATACACTAATACAACATACAGAAACAAACATAAGAAAATTACAACTTATGAGAAACTACTAAAAACGATGGAAATTTTAGAAGCGTGGAAGATGCTTCCAAAACTCCGTCATCTTGGTTTTTCGCTTTTTGATGAACTCCTCTTTGACCTTATCAAACGTCTGGATTTGAGTACAAGTATAAACAAGTTCACACACACAGAATGCAAAAGAAAGTAAATGACACTGAGGATTGTTATCGAGGTTCACCAACTCTGCAGCTAATTCCTGTCTGAGAACTTCTGCTCAGGATTCAACTTCACTATCCAGTCACTCCTTACGGGCGGAGAAATCTAGATTTTTTACCAGACTCAGATCTTAAAACCTTTATACTTGCAGAGTATGAACACCTAGAAATTTTTCCAAGACTCAAGTTCGAAACCCTTACAATGTGAAAATTTTTGACATTTCTTCACTAGGTCAAAGGATAAATCAACTTTCGAATCTAAGAAGATAGTGGATTGTGTTTTGGAGAATAGAAACTTTTAAAAATGATTTGGAGTTTTCAAAAATTAAGAAAAGTTTAAAGCGAAACTTCTTCGAAAACTAAGAGATCATTTGATTCTAATAAATAGAAAATTCTAAAGTACTAGAAAGATCTCTTCTCTCTAAAAGAGTGGTAAAAACTTGAGAACTAGAATGACAGAGTTTTCACGAATGAAAATTTGAAAATCAAAATAGTAGAAACTTTTAGAATCGTAAAAGAGTAAGTGAAAACTCTTTTAAAATATGTCCTTTATATAGAAAAATAATGAAAGGTGGTTGGGGCAGTTAAGATAACTGTCCCTAAAGTTTAGGACCGTTTTTGGCAGTTAATAGCCGTTACGTTTTGAATTTCAAACCGAAAATAGAATTTTGAAAAACTTATAACTATTATGGACGTCTCGAGGGACGTCCTATGTGACATCTTATGCCTGATATATCAAACACAGAATCCTTTAAAGTTAGAAAAAATTTGAGAAAGGGATTTTGGTTTGATTTTAAAAATTCTAATTGAAAATATAGAATCAGAGAATAGATTCTAACCGTTTGAAATCGACTCAACTCCAGACTCAAAGAAAAATGGAAAAATCTTGAATATGTCTTCTCCGTTATTTCTTTTGAATTGGCATTGAGGTCTTCCGAATCTTTCGATATCACTGATATTACTTTTAAGATCTCAGTTGCAGTGTCGATTGTTCTTATGCTCGAATAACTCTAGTTGTTTAGCACTTTAACTTATCTGACATGGTTAGTAGCATATGATATATTTGAAATACGGTTTTGTAAAATAATCAAAACTGAAAGAGAATGAGATTTATAGGTCAACACATCACAATGCAGGACTAGAGGTATGGTGGCAAAAGATTGATCAAATTAAGAAGTTAAAACAAAATAATCCCAAACCTTTTGGGTGAATCAAAAATTACCCCAATAGCTGCATCGAACAGTTAGCTGCCAGAAATGCTTTGAGCCTACCAATATGTAAAATTAAGCTAGATATTTTTTTTTTAAAAGTACATAAAGCTATTACCTCCACATAAAGAGTTCTTTAAGAGACTATCTCATTTAGAAGCCCATGAGCTACCTCTAAATAATTATTTTCTAACAGACCTGATCTCATTTAGCATCTTAGAACAGATTAGAAAGAATCTAGTAGTAATCCCATTATATTAGGGCAAGATTTGTTGGTGATAGTGACCACCACAATTTAAAATTTTTTAAAAAAAATGACATCAATAGGCTACCTTGCAAAAGATTCCATAAAGCCCTTTGGGACAATCCTTTCCAGTAACTGTTCCATTCTCTCCAGCAAAACCTTGATCTTCATGCAAGCCTCCCCTATGATTGAAACCAACATCAAGCGTAGATTTTAAAAGAACAAAAGCATTAATGAAATGTGCCATAACTTCGCATAATATATAAAATAAGACTATTTCCATAACTCTGAAATATTTTATAGCATTATGTAGCATGAAAACATAAATGTTCAATGATACGTTTAACCAATATCAATTACAGGATAGATGCAAATAAATATACAGTAATACAGGAATAGTGCTGATTCCAATAAATTGTAATGCACTGTATCCCTTCGCTCGCTTACTAAGAATTTTGAAGTACAAAAAGAAAAAACACAGGAAGCAGTCTGATATCTCCACATGCATCCCACAGCAGGGGCAGACCTGTATTAACTGACTCATTCTCATCGGGTGGCCTGATCCCTCAGCGTATTTCCATCCAAGTCTAACTCTTGCTTCAGTCTCGTCCAGTACTCTCTCGCCTATTCTTTCTCCTCCAATACCCTTCTTTCTATCTTCTTGAGCATCCAATAAGCTCAAAGCCTTTAAAGCAAATCCTCCATGTCCTCTTATTTACACCTTTTTTATATAAAAAAATACGAAAAAAATTCTTCACTCCCTTTCTTCTCTCATTTTCCTCTCTTTTTTTCCATTTTTCTTTGGGTTTTCTTGGTGTGTGTGTGTGGGGGGGGGGGGGGGGGGGGCGCCCTTCTGTATGCTATCGATTACAGGTTTGCTGAGACACCAATATGCAAAAACCTTGAGAGATGGTCTCTCTCTTTTACCACCACTGACTACGTGGCTACTGTTTAGTTACAAACTTGTAACATGAAACCTGAGCCTTGAGTTATATTCCATATGTTTCTACCTGAACAATAAACCATGCAATCAATATTAGCAAGGTTGACCAAGCGGAAATGGAATTCCAATTAACCTCTCTCTCTCTCTCTCTCCCCCCCCCCCTCCCCCCCGCCCTTTCCTTCCCAATATTGTACCTTAGATGTAGGTGCAACTCACAAACAATCTTATCGTTGTATAAGCTCATGTATGGTCTTAGAAACCCATGTGTGATCTTCCTAGTCTAGGGGATATTGGTGCGATCCTTCATTGAATTAGCTAATAAGGCTACCTATCAACCCCCTGCCTTTCTAGCCTTTGCTTGTAGATGTCTTGACCATGAATTTGTCACTGTGAAAACAAAGAATTCAATAATTCTATTGGTATCAAGTGCTACTTATTCTAGTGCTTGATTGGACGAGTAGGAAATAGAATCTCCTAAATAGAGATTGAGACAAGTCAAAGATTGTCTGTAATAAAAGGAAAATAATCCTAACAAATAGGTAAGCATGTAAAGCCTGCTAGGGAAGCAAATAAGCCTAATTAAGGTAATTGAATCAACTCTAATTTTGCAGGTTATTGCTCTTATTTAGAGTTTACCCTACCATCTTTAACACATCCCCTCAAACTCACAGTGGATCAAGAACCGTGAGTTTGAGTATAAATTAAAAACAAAACTTGATGTGGCTGAACATCTTTAATGTCGTTGAAGAGAGATGCGGAGCTTGTTCTTCGAGAGAGACATCGAAGCTTGGAATAGTAGAGAGAGCCTAGTATCATCAGAGGGAGATGCCAAGTCTTGTCGCCCAAAGAGATGTCAAGAGCTTGTCTGTGGACAGAAACACTGGAGCTTGGCAACGGAGTTCATCACCGGAGAGCCGTCTATCGTAAACATGGTGGCAGTATTTCAAAATTGGTGATGTAGATGTAGATGGATATCTTTTATGGTGGAGTTCTGCGGCTAGATTTATTCTTTTTTCGGTTGGAGGAAAAAAGAGGATACGAGCCATTGGCTCTGCAACCATGTCAAAATAGAGGATCCAATAATTTTATTAGGATCAAGTGCACTATATCACAGCGCTTAATTGCAAGTGGTAAATGCATACATAGAGAATGAGATACGTCAATGACTGGCAGTAATAAAAGGAAAATAATCCTAGCAAATAGATAATCATATTAATCCTAATAGGGAAGCCAATAAGTCTAGATGAGGTAGTTAAACTGATTTCTCGGGTTATTGGTCTTATTCAGATTTTAGACTACCGTCTTTAATGGTCACCAACTCATATAGGTGGACATCATTTTATAAGCCGGTCATAATGCTTGGTCAACTTGTTGTTAAGGAACTTGTGTATCAGTTGTCCTCTGTAGCACACCCATTTAATGGAAAAAATTATGATGAAGATAAACAAAAATGAAGACAAATTAAGTTGGTTGTTGCCTAGGCATTTTGAAGTCTAGAACCCTTCACCCAGCTTTTAAACCTTGAAAAAGAACCCAAATGAAGAACTTTGACAGACCCCTTCTTAAACACATAAATCTAAATGTGAGCCATACTCTGAGTGGGAAAGAAAATGTTGTGGGTTACAATGGAGATCTGCCATGATGATGTCAAATTCTTTCGAGACACTAGCATGTGCTTTTCTTTATGACATATGATAAAAGATTTAAGGAACAAGGGTATAACTGAAAGGCAATAACCCTTAAACCTTGTCAAGATAGTCTGAAAAACTAAAATACTAAACTTCTATCAACTAATGCCAGACACATGTTAGGTTGTAAAATAGAATAAAAAAAAGTTATTGTGCATCAGCTCATGTTTGCCGCCAATTATCACTACATAAAAAATGAAATAAGGGGACGAATCCTCAAAATAATCTCTGTAGAGATTCACTAGAAACCATGCAAAGAGCATAGAAGTTCAGCCTATCCATCAGATCAAATTTCAGACATCATCTAATGCCTTTTCAATTGAAACAGGTTGGTTATGAAGGAAGGCTCCACAAAAGGTCTAACAAAGTTTAACAATTGGTGACCGGCCAGACGTCAACTTTCTCGTAGTGTCGGGTTCTGATCGAACGAACTATGGGGGTTTTGCAATAGTCTTAAATTTCCAGTTCACTTCATCAAATTTTCAATTTCATTAGAAAGTTGAGACTTGAGAACAGGAAAGATGATAGATTTCCAATAGAAAATTATGCTCAATTCTATAAAAAAAAAAAAAAAAACCTAGCCACACTACTACAATAAGGGATTGCCCCTACGGATAAAGGCTTCCGTAGGTCCACATGGTTGCCCCTACGGTGCCATAAGAATTAATTTAAAAATATTAAAACGTAATTTGTTATTTGGCCCTACGGAGCCGCAAAAAAAAGGACCTACGGTTAAATCCGCAGGGGCATATATATGGGTTATTAATAAAAAAATAAAGCACAGAAAAGTCCTCGATCGTTCCCAAAAATTCATCGCTCTCACTCTCCCGGGCGCGCCTCTCGTCGCCACCACCCGCGCCTCGTCGCCACCGCCCTCCCGCATGTGCCTCATCGTCCCCGACATCAGCGTCAACTTCCTCGTCGCCACCTCCCGCGACTCGTCGCCGATGCGTCGTCGACCATCTCCGGTCTCCTCCATCGCCGGCCTAGCTACAGGTTAGTAAATTTCATAATTTTACTTCTAATTATGCTTTTATTTCTGTTTTTGTTGATTATTGGATTGCTACTTGGGCTAGGGTTAGGGTTCAGAGTTCGGTTAGGGTGAGGGTTAGGGTTCAGTTTAGGATAGGGTTAGGGTTCGGTTAGGGTTTAATTAGTTGGGGTTAGGGTTAGGGTTAGGGTAAGACTTGGGCTAGGGTTAGGGTTCAATGTATGGTTAGGGTTTAGGGTTAGGGTTTGATTGAGGTTTAGGGTTAGAGGCTAGGGTTAATTTGGGTTAATTAGTTTTAATTTGAAAGGGTTAGGGTATTGATTAGGGTTAATTTGGTTAATTTGGGTAAATTGGGTTAAGTTTGGGTTGATTAGGGTAAATTGGGTTAAGTTTGGGTTAATTAGGGATAATTTGTGTTAAGTAAAGATTACAGTTAATTGTGGTTAATTTGGGTTATTTAGAGTTAGGGTTTAGGGTGCACTAGTTCATTCAGTAGGATACTCGATGATAACGTAAACGTACAACTTTTCCATAAACGCAAGAAAAATTTACCTTAAATTAAAAACTTTGAACCCTTAATAACAAAACATAAACGTAAAACCTATTCAAGTTAAATATTCAAGTTAAAACCAATATATGATACTCGATGATAATATGAAACTTTCATATTCTCATCGATACTAATATATGAAAATCAAAGCGCGACTTAGTCCCCGTCTGTCGGTTAACATACGTTCGATGTTCGTCGTGACATAGAACTATACGAAAATTGTTAAATATCAGACGGTATAGTTCGGTACTAACAACCGTCGTATAGTCTATGTGACAAGAAGATTCAATCGTATGATAACCGATAGATTTGTCCAGTGTGGACAAGTTAGGAATGTATAAAGCAAACACCTGCATTCACTTGTGTTTTCATCCGTTTCGAGTTATTTCGTTGGTATTTTTCCGCTGGTTCTCCATGTACAAAGATAGATTAGATGTTCATTTCAACGTTGTTTCACAGTTTTGAAATGATTATCTATTCTATTGCAGTGTACTCAGAGAACAGCGGGGAGGTGCTGCTGAAATTTACTCGAAACGGTTGAAAACACAAACGAATGGGTGTCTGCTCTATACATTCTTAATGGGATAGAAGCCTTACCCCCGACAGCCAAAACACACATACAACACGAATACACAACAAACGCACACACAGCACATACACACTAACAACCCTACAGTTAAGCGAAATCATAAATTGAAACACACATATATAGAATACAACTTATATATGGGTATCCTCAAATCTAACTTTGATTATCGATAATTTATTCTTTTCAATGACAAACACACACACAAAGCATATACACGGATTTTCTCCTTTGTCAGTAACCATCCCGTTCTTAGATTTCTCAATATAGTCATCATAACCTACAATTTATATGTTATACAGTCTAAAATGGTTCATGAGTACATCAGAGTTAAGGACTACATCAGAGTTAAGGACTGGATGTATGTGGATTGGCAACAACGTATGCAACCTAAGTTTGTCGCGGGAGTTGCTGCTTTTATTGAATTTGCACGCGTACATAATAAGATCGTGTTAGAGAAGATTCTCTGCCCGTGCGATAGATGTGGGAAAAAGTACTGGCAGAAGGTAGAATTTGCAAACCTTCATATCGTTAAACATGGTTTTACTAGACTTTATACAACTTGGCTATATCACGGGGAAGGAGAAGAAGACAATAATGCGGCAGAAGAAGAAGGAGAAGACGGTAATGCGGCATAACAAGAAGACGGTAATTTCTTTACAGGAGAAAAAATGGAGGATATGGTAGAGGCTGCCCTACGTGAATCTGTTCGTACTGAAGATGACATTCCTTCCGGTCAAGGACCGCGTACGGATAAGTTTGAAAATTTCATGAATGATGCTAGAAAACCAATTTATGAGAATGCAAAGTATTCCACCCTCTCATGGTTCGTCCAATTTTTCCAGATTAAGTGCCTAAATGGATGGAGTAACAAGTCATTCACAATGCTTCTTTCGTTCTTGAAAGATTCTATGCCCCCGGTAAATAACGTGCCCGACAGCTGGAACAGAGCCCAGAAGATGATGTCTGATTTTGGGTCTGAAGTGTGAGAAAATTCAAGCATGTCCTAAAAATTGCGTGTTGTACCGGAAAGAGAATTCAGATTTGAAAGAGTATCCAACATGCGGAGAAGCCAGGTATAAGCCGAAAGATTCTGATAAGAAGCCCGATATACCGGTCAAGATAGCACGATACTTTTCCAGAACACAGAGGCTGCAGAGGCTATTCAGGTGCAAGAAAACAGCCGAGGCAATGATTTGGCATCACCGTGCTCCTCCAAGTGAAAATGGAAAAATAAATCATCCAAGAGATTCACCGGCATGGAAGGATTTCGATAGGAGGCACGAAATATTCAGTAGTGATCCTCGCAATGTCAGGCTCGGACTCGCTAGTGATGGCTTCTGCCCATTCAATTATATGGCTGGAAGCCACAGCACATGGCCCGTTGTAATGATAGTTTCTAATCTGTCGCCTTGATTAGTTATGGACCAATCATACTTTATGATGCATTTTCTTATCGACAGACCAAACTCACCGGGAAACAATATCGACGTCTATCTCTGACCTTTAATCGATGAGTTAAAATCTTTAATCATTGATGGTGTAGAGACTTATGATGCAAACACAAATACAACCTTCATACTGCATGCGGCTTTAATGTGGACAATTAATGACTTTCCTGCATATGGAATGCTATCAGGTTGGTCCGTACATGGTCGCAAAGCATGTCCTTGTTGCCATCAACATACAACATCGAAATTCGTGAATTTTAGCAGGAAGGTTTGTTATTGCGGCCATCAACGTTTCCTGCCTCTAGACCATTCCTACAGGTTAGACATTGTTCACTTTTATGGTCATCAGGAGCTTCTTGGACCTCCAGTCCCATTGTCCGGAGAAGACATGACTGCTCAGTAGGATAGTTACAATAATGTGACCTTCGAGATGGATCTCACGAAACAGGTTAAACCACCATTCTGGAACAAGTTAAGCATTTTCTTCGAGCTTCCGTACTGGTCAACAAATTTAGTACGTCATTGTCTGGACGTCATGCACATAGAGAAGGGACTATCCGAGCACGTACTCAACTTGCTTCTTTGTAAAGACAGGAAATCGAAAGACAGCCTCAAAGCTCGGATAGATCTACAGAACTGGGAAATTAGAAGTGAATTGCATTCTAAACCGATAGCGGATAAACCAGGCAAGTTTGTACTTCCTAATACCGCATATCATATGTCACAACCGGAGAAGAAAAGATTCATGCAGGTGTTGCATGATTTGAAAGTTCCCACAGGTTTCTCAGGATCATTTAGCAAGAAGATAAAAATTGTGAAAGGCAAGATCGATAGGCTGAAAAGTCATGATCACCATGTTATTATGGAACACTTTCTCCCATTAGCCCTCAGGACTTCCCTTCCCGAATCGGTTGGTCTAGTATGTTGGATATATGTATACCCTAGAGGCCATTATGAGATAGTGTATGTACTGATGTGTGTGTGTGTGTGTATATTCGGGGGACAGTCTTGCTCGATATGATAGTATGCTATCTGGTTTTACTTTATCATATGTTCACTTGATCATGTTTATATTCATTTGGTGCATGTTGATAAAGCCCTAAGGATATTGGCTGGACTACTGGCATTATGATGCGGATCATACTAGTGGGACATCTGTAGTTTATAAGCATATCCTTGAAATGTTCCTAGTCGTAGGTATATCGAGACAGGGCATCGATATTCCAGTTTAGACTAGCGTATACCATTCTTGTTCCATATGATGGGCGATGGATGATCCCATATCCGTCTGGTGTGTTGACACCGAAGATAGTATACGGGTGCTCAGTGAGACTGGGTACACTGAACGGACTTACCGAGAACTCCTATATGGTATTATATCATACGTCGGATAGCAGTTCTCAGGTGACACTGGTACAGGTTAGTCTGTAGACCCGAGATCGTCATAGAGTCTTGTGTGTCCTCCCACTGTACTTTGATCTCCACCCTACTGCGGCTCTACTGAGTCGTACAAACAGGTGGATTTTGGGTATAGTCTCGAAGCATATGGAGGCAGTGAGCGATAGGAGGGGTTTCGTCTCTCCCGGTATTGGGGGTTGATGCTGTGCTGTGCACGATTGGCTATAACGGGAAGTCTCTGGCCAGGGCTGCTGAGATATTACTGATAAGTGTTATCAGTAAGTTTCTCGATCTGTTATAGACCATATACCGGCATGACTTATTGAGTTATTGGGGTCGACGATTCCATCCCTAGACTCGATATGCAGCATATCTGACGAAGAGACCGGACTGTACGGTTAGTGTTGCCGGATGGATTGACAGGAGTTTTGACAGGTTCGCTTGTTCTTATTCTGATCGCTCAATACCCGGGTGGCCGTTACGTTTAGCTGACCGCTTGCGGCTTGTAGGTGTTTGATATGATCATCATCTACTGCTGGAGTATTGACGAGTCTTAGAGTCCCACATAGAAGTTTCTCGGCTCTGGCGAAACGAAGTGGTGCACATATGAGATATGTGCGGAGCCTCGATTAAATACTAGTATATGATACTGTATTTTAATCGGGCATTTAATATTAGTCGGGTCGTATAAGATATGACCAATTTATTAAATCAAGTGTTGATTTAATATTGGCTTTTATATTATTTATTTAAATCCTTTTCTTCTTATGGATACATGCATGTATATGTACATGATGATGTGCATACATACATACATACATATATGAAAAGTATCATGGTTGATGATACAAAGAGGATGGCAATATAAGAATCATATTGTAGATAAAATAATATATGGATATTTTCAATAAAGATTAAAGGCAAAAGAAAAGATTAATGAGTCATTTCTTCTACACTTTTCTACACATTTCCATGGTTGAATTTAACTCAACCATGGTTTCTTTTCCTTTTGCCTTTAACCTAAAATTGAAATATCTAGATATTATATTTAACTATAGTTATTGTTATGATAAGATCTCTCTCTCTCATTTTCTTTTTTTATCATTATCATTTTCACTCCAAAAGAAAAAAAGAGAGCCATCTTCTTCTCAAAACCCTAGCTCTCTTTTAAATGTTAAAATAGAGTTAGAGAAAGAAAAGAAAAGGTATTAAATAAGAATAGCAACCACTTCATCATCCTACACAACCTTAGCTATCTTGTGTAGGGTGTTGTGCTTCAAGTTTTTCAAAGATCGAAGGAAGCATCAAGCTTAGGGCAAAGTGCTTCGGGTGGATCGTCGTAGACGAGGAGTTGATCAAGCGAACCCTTTCAAAGCCAAGGAGTCTTCCAAAGAGGTCTACAAAGGTTGTAGTCTCATCACTTAGTATAATTTAAGTCTTAATTGTTGATACTATTAATAGTTACTTTATATATTCTAGTTCGATTCATAGTATAGTTTGCTTAGCACCTCAAAATTTTATTGTTATAGCATGTATGATGCTTCTAAACCCTAATAGAGGTGTTAAGGAAACCCTACAGTGGTATCAGAGCCAAGCTTGAGATTTGTAGTAACCTAGACGACATTGAAAACATCGAACGGACGAAACACGACACCCGAGGGGTGCTCTCCGGAATTTTTTTCAAAGCCTGGAATTTTTAAAATTAAAAAGATGTAAAAAATTGAGCAGGAACATATATGGGCCCACCAGAAAAACGATGCCCTAAATCGACCATACGACCGCGGAACCGCAACCAAAGTGGCCTTGTTGCGGCGGTTCCGCGGTGCTGTAGGTGATTCATGGGCCGTATTTTCTTGTGCTGGCCCGTATGTGTTTGCTGATGTTACTGGTATTTTTATAATATGCTCAAGTGTTGAGTTTTCAGAGCAGACTGTGGTTGTTTAAATCGTTTGATCGGATGTTTCAACGTCGCTTAGTTTAATAGTATGTGATACAATAATTAAAATCTACAAATTTGTTTGTTGCGTGTAAATCTAGCACTTCGGTCTCGGGATAAACGGAAATCTTGTTGAATTATCCGGTTTCTTTTGAAAAGGTGTTTTCTTGAATGAGACCCAAATGCGAGCTTTACATTATTTAGGCATGAAATCTTGTATATGTGATATTCCGGGTTTGTGTTGTCTAAAGGCAGTTAAAGATTCCAATTGTTGTATTTTTATTTATTTTATTTCTCTGTGACCGTAAGTGTAGTATGTATTACCGGTTTTCGTTGCTATACATCAACGACGATCGGTGTATGCATACTTACTTACGTTGATGATATTTGATATTATGTGTCGATGAGATTTAAAATGCAGGATTGTCGCAATGAATGGCCGGGGGTTTTCTTTTTTATGTGAGATGAGAGTATTCTTTTAATTCATGTAAAATTAAATTGTATGTAATATTCTTTTATTTGGGGCACTTCCGGGATGAGGTTGTTGTCATCAGTGTTGTATATTATTTACTTTTCCGCATTAGGATAGACCCAAGGTGGAGGGCACAAGTGACCGGGTTCTTGGGTTCAGTGGGAGGCCATCTCGAGGAGTCAAGACTGGGTCTCCTAAACTCCAGAATTGGTAGGGTCGCTTGCCGCTCTCGTAGGGGTCTAGGGGTGTGGGCTTGGCTATTCATCGCGACCGCGGAATCCGTATTTTTTATTGCTGGCTAAATATAAAATACGGACCTCCTAGATATCCTTTATGTGCTTCTGCTGCTTTTATTATCTGATGTGATCTTTTAATGCATATCTGAGACGAATGAAATATTAAATATATATATGATATATATTAGACGTTACTTATGTTTTGCACCCGCACTAGCCCCGTCCCGGTATGCCGTTAGTTAAGTAACCTAACGGTGCATATCAGGACACTGTGACGAATGCGAGTGGCATAAGTGTACGTTATATTTTCGTTTCTTTCTGTAATGGCTTAGGATTTAAATGATGGGACTACATTAATGAGATTAATGTAAAAGATAAATGAACCTAAAAAGATGTTGTAGAATCAGATTTGAAACACACTCGGCCTTTTTTTATAAAAAAGCAAGTTTCAAAATGCGGAGCTTAAGCCACTCCTTTTAAACCCATTAGATTCTACAACGATATCAAGTTCAAAGCGTCAAAAGTTTTCTTAAAAGCTATCCGCAACCCTCCGTCATTTTAGGAAGTAGAGTACTTAGTATTGTGCTGCGTATTTTGACTTTAGTTAAGGCACAATGTACGGTAGCTGAGTGATGTCTTCCTACACTGCATATGATGCAGATTAGTTAAGACATTCATATGATTATGTTGACTTTAGTTAAGGGTCATATGAGTGGGTCTAGTTAATCACGAAATGACGGGAAGAACTTGACTAGCACTTATGATATGTTGACTTTAGTTAAGGTCATAAGTACTAGGGGTAAAAATAATATCGGGAATTTTAAGAGTTGAAAATTACAATGAGATTGTATATCTTCTATATGATAGTAGGATCCCGATCCCACTGCGAGCAAATGTTGCTCCCGGGAGAATTTTGCACTTTACAATTAGCTGACTCGGTAGGTGTCTAGAAAGGTGCCAAACAGGGCTACGCCTCTGGGGAAGACGAGGTTTACTTTAATTAGGTCCGTGCGAAAGCACGAGGAACCTCCCTCGAGTACCGGCACTGGCCTGGCTGAGAGGTTGGCGAAGTTGTAGAATGTAATTAATCCCGGCTAGTTTTCTTTTTAAAAGGTTTTAAAGAAAATTTGATAAAAACAGTGGGAGACATCGATTAGACAAGATAATAACCAATCTGATCTTTGCAAGAGCTTTCGCTAAGTATATTCTTTCCTCTCTCTTAATGGCAGATACCCATGACAGGACTTAAGCTTTTATTAGATAAAAACAAGCTGAATAGGACCAACTATAAAGACTGGCTGAGGAATTTAAACATAGCCTTGACTTATGATAAAGTATCATATGTCCTTACAGCTCCAGCCTTGCCCCCCTAAGTCCTAAATCTTCAGTTGCGGATAGGGAAATCCGCAAGACATGGGACGCTGACTGTGCCACGGCAAATGCCTCGCGCTTGCATCGATGGATAACACACATCAAAAGCAGCACGAGAATATGGACGTACAAGCCATATTCCTCCATACAAAAGAGTTGTATGGAGAGCAATCCCGCGTAGTACGATACGAAGCATCTAAGAAACTGTTTCAGATGCGCATGACCGCTGGCACAGCAGTAGGAGACCATGTTCTGAAAATGATAGCTCTCATAGAAGAGCTTGAGGACCTTGGGTGGACAATGGACAATGAACAGTATACAGATATTATTCTGCAGTCTCTCCCCTCCACCTTTGCTCAGTTCATCGTTAATTTCAACATGCACAACATGAAGAAGGAACTGCCTGAACTCCTTAATATGTTAAGGAGTGCAGAGAGCACACTGAAGTCAATGAAGACTCCCGTTATGAGTGTTGGGCAATCCTCCTCTTACCCAAAGGCTAAGGCCAAGGGAAAGATGAAGAAGAAACCCTCCAAACCTAAGGGAGGAGTCAAAAAGGTGAAGGGAAAAGGCAAGTCCAAGGTTGGGACATCAGAGAAAGATGAATGTTTCCATTGCAAGAAGACGGGACACTGGAAGAGGAACTGTATTGAGTACCTAGCACTCAAGAAGAAGCATGGTGATGCTTCAGCTTCAGATGTGTTCGTAATTGAAAACTGTTTTTCTATTAACTCTGCTTCCTGGGTATTGGATACCGGTTCGGGTTCTCATATTTGCAGTTCTGTGCAGGAGTTGAGAAATAGCAGAGTTCTGAAGGCAGGTGATCATACTCTCCAAGTTGGAAATGGTTCCAATGTAAATGCAGTTTCAGTAGGAGAGTATCACCTAGGTTTGCCTTCGGGTTGTATATTGGTTTTGAACCCGTGTTATTTTGTACCAAGTATGCATTGTAATATTATATCTGTTTCCTTGTTAGACAATGAAGGGTATCATTTTGCTGTGCAACACAATGTTATGAACATTAGACTGAATCAAGAGTTGATTGGTTGTGGTACATTAAATAACGGGATATACGTCCTTAATCAACACACAGTTTTCAACGTACAACACAAAAATAAAAGAAAATTTTCAGAGATAAATGAAGCTTTTCTTTGGCATTGTAGACTTGGTCATATTAATGAAACAAGACTAAACAAGCTTCATAAAGATGGATATTTAAATTCATTTGAGTATAAATCTTATGCAACTTGCCAGTCTTGTATCAAAGGTAAAATGACCAAAACCCCGTTTACAGGACACGGAGAAAGAGCTACTGAGCTCCTAGGCCTCATACATAGTGATGTATGCGGACCTATGTCTACACATGCTAGAGGCGGTTTTTCATACTTCATAACTTTTACTGATGATTTCTCAAGATTTGGTCATGTGTATTTGATAAAACATAAATCTGAAGCTTTCGAGAAATTCAAGGAGTATAAACATGAAGTAGAAAACCAAACAGGAAAGAGTATCAAGATACTTCGATCAGATCGAGGTGGAGAGTACTTAAGTATTGAGTTCTTAGACTTCCTAAAAGACAATGGGATTCTCTCTCAGCTCACTCCACCTTACACACCACAGCACAACGGTGTGTCAGAACGAAGGAACCGTACCCTATTAGATATAGTACGATCCATGATGAGTGATTCTGATTTACCTCTCTCGTTTTGGGGGCATGCATTGGAAACAGCAGCTTTTCTGTTAAACAAAGTTCCTACCAAGACCGTGTCTACCACTCCATATGAGATATGGCATGGGAAGAAACCGTCTCTTAAAAGAGTTAAGATTTGGGGTTGTCCGGCTTTTGTTAAAAAGCAGAATCCAGACAAACTCGAGACACGATCAGTCAAATGTATATTTGTAGGATATCCTAAACATTCGTTTGGGTATCTTTTCTACCACAAAGAGGAACAAAAAGTATTTGTTTCTCAGTATGCCACCTTTTTAGAAGATGAGATTTTTTCAAACAATACAAATGGCAATGTGGTAGATCTAGAAGAAGTTCTAGAAACACAAGTTACAAATGACAACTTGGCTGAACCTGAAGTTATAACAGAATCTAATGAACCTCAGCCACTCCATAGATCTGGAAGGACTTCTCGCCCACCGGAGAGATACTACGGTTTTCTCGTTGATGGTGATAGAGAAGATTGCATCATGGATGATGATGACCCTGCCAGTTTTCATCAGGCTATCACGAGTGGTGACTCTGTAAAATGGCTGGATGCCATGAGATCCGAAATGGAGTCCATATACACCAACAAAGTATGGACTTTGGAAGATGTACCCTCCGGGATAAAACCTGTGGGATGCAAATGGATCTTTAAAAGAAAGATCGGTGTAGATGGACAGGTAGAGACCTATAAGGCAAGGTTGGTAGCGAAAGGTTTTCGTCAAAGACCAGATTTGGACTATGACGAGACTTTCTCTCCGGTAGCCATGCTTAAATCCATTCGGATCCTGCTTGCTATTGCTGCTCACTACGACTATGAAATCTGGCAGATGGACGTTAAAACTGCATTCCTAAATGGTGATTTAGAAGAATGCGTTTATATGGATCAGCCAGAAGGATTCATTGATAGTGGGAGCAGCGGTAAAGCATGTAAGCTGCTTAAATCCATTTATGGATTAAAGCAGGCATCACGGAGTTGGAACATCTGTTTTGATGATGTTATCAAAGAGTTTGATTTCATCAAAAATCCAGATGAACCTTGTGTTTATAAGAAGACTGTAGGAAGAAATGTCGCAATTCTCGTATTGTACGTAGATGACATACTTCTGATAGGAAATGACATTCATATGCTACAGTCGGTCAAATCATTCTTATCACAAAGGTTCTCCATGAAGGACCTGGGAGATGCCACATACATATTGGGTATACGGATCTATAGGGATAGATCCAAACGGTTATTGGGATTGTCCCAAACCAAGTACATAAACACCATCCTAAAGAGATTTAGTATGGAAGACTCCAAGCGGGGTGCCTTACCTGCTTGCCACGGAGTCACTCTCTCAAAAGACGATTGCCCAAAGTCTGATATAGAGAGAGCTCGCATGAGCATTATTCCCTATGCTTCGGCAGTAGGATCGATAATGTATGCAATGTTATGTACACGCCCTGATGTTGCTTATGCACTTAGTGTAGTAAGCAGGTATCAATCTAACCCAGGGGAGAATCACTGGATTGCTGTAAAGAACATTCTTAAGTACTTGCGAAGGACTAAAGAATTGTTCTTGGTATATGGTAATAGGGATCTCCAACTGGAGGCCTTTACCGATTCGAGCTTCCAGAGTGACAAGGATGACAGCAAGTCTATCTCAGGTTTTGCATTTACCCTCAATGGAGGGACGGTGAGTTGGAAGAGTTCCAAACAGGATACCGTTGCAGACTCAACGATGGAAGCTGAATATATTGCTGCAAATGATGCTGCCAAGGAAGCCGTCTGGATGAGAAAGTTCATCGCGGAGCTAGGAGTAGTTCCAACCATTATTGATCTAATACCTCTGTATTGTGACAATAATGGGGCTATGGCGTTGGCCAAAGAGCCCAGGTCCTATCAGAAGTCCAAACACATCCTGAGGCGATATCATGTGATCCGGGAGATAGCTGATCGCCGCGAGATCGAGATTAAGAGAGTAGACACAAAGAACAACGCTGCGGATCCATTCACCAAGGCCCTCCCTCAGCCGCAGCATGAGCGACTTTTTGAGATGTTGGGTATGAGATATGCCAATAACTGGCCTTAGTGCAAGTGGGAGATTGTTGGATATATGTATGCCCTAGAGGCCATTATGAGATAGTGTATGTACTGATGTGTATATATATATAGATATATATTCGGGGGACAGTCTTGCTCAATATAATAGTATGCTATCTGGTTTTACTTTATCATATGTTCACTTGATCATGTTTATATTCATTTGGTGCATGTTGATAAAGCCCTAAGGATATTGGCTTGACTACTGGCATTATGATGCGGATCATACTAGTGGGACATCTGTAGTTTATAAGCATATCCTTGAAATGTTCCTAGTCGTAGGTATATCGAGACAGGGCATCGATATTCCAGTTTAGACTAGCGTATACCATTCTTGTTCCATATGATGGGCGATGGATGATCCCATATCCGTCTGGTGTGTTGACACCGAAGATAGTATACGGGTGCTCAGTGAGACTGGGTACACTGAACGGACTCACCGAGAACTCCTATATGGTATTATATCATACGTCGGATAGCAGTTCTCAGGTGACACTGGTACAGCTTAGTCTGTAGACCCGAGATCGTCATAGAGTCTTGTGTGTCCTCCCACTGTACTTTGATCTCCACCCTACTGCGGCTCTACTGAGTCGTACAAACAGGTGGATTTTGGGTATAGTCTCGAGGCATATGGAGGCAGTGAGCGATAGGAGAGGTTTCGTCTCTCCCGGTATTGGGGGTTGATGCTGTGCTGTGCACGATTGGCTATAACGGGAAGTCCCTGGCCAGGGCTGCTGAGATATTACTGATAAGTGTTATCAGTAAGTTTCTCGATCTGTTATAGACCATATACCGGCATGACTTATTGAGTTATTGGGGTCGACGATTCCATCCCTAGACTCGATATGCAGCATATCTGACGAAGAGACCGGACTGTACGGTTAGTGTTGCCGGATGGATTGACAGGAGTTTTGACAGGTTCACTTGTTCTTATTCTGATCGCTCAATACCCGGGTGGCCGTTACGTTTAGCTGACCGCTTGCGGCTTGTAGGTGTTTGATATGATCATCATCTACTGCTGGAGTATTGACGAGTCTTAGAGTCCCACATAGAAGTTTCTCGGCTCTGGCGAAACGAAGTGGTGCACATATGAGATATGTGCGGAGCCTCGATTAAATACTAGTATATGATACTGTATTTTAATCGGGCATTTAATATTAGTCGGGTCGTATAAGATATGACCAATTTATTAAATCAAGTGTTGATTTAATATTGGCTTTTATATTATTTATTTAAATCATTTTCTTCTTATGGATACATGCATGTATATGTACATGATGATGTGCATACATACATACATACATGAAAAGTATCATGGTTGATGATACAAAGAGGATGGCAATATAAGAATCATATTGTAGATAAAATAATATATGGATATTTTCAATAAAGATTAAAGGCAAAAGAAAAGATTAATGAGTCATTTCTTCTACACTTTTCTACACATTTCCATGGTTGAATTTAACTCAATCATGGTTTCTTTTCCTTTTGCCTTTAACCTAAAATTGAAATATCTAGATATTATATTTAACTATAGTTATGGTTATGATAAGAGATCTCTCTCTCTCATTTTCTTTTTTTATCATTATCATTTTCACTTCAAAAGAAAAAAAGAGAGCCATCTTCTTCCTCAAAACCCTAGCTCTCTTTTAAATGTTAAAATAGAGTTAGAGAAAGAAAAGAAAAGGTATTAAATAAGAATAGCAACCACTTCATCATCCTACACAGCTATCTTGTGTAGGGTGTTGTGCTTCAAGTTTTTCAAAAATCGAAGGAAGCATCAAGCTTAGGGCAAAGTGCTTCGGGTGGATCGTCGTGGACGAGGAGTTGATCAAGCGAACCCTTTCAAAGCCAAGGAGTCTTCTAAAGAGGTCTACAAAGGTTGTAGTCTCATCACTTAGTATAACTTAAGTCTTAATTGTTGATACTATTAATAGTTACTTCATATATTCTAGTTCGATTCATAGTATAGTTTGCTTAGCACCTCAAAATTTTATTGTTATAGCATGTATGATGCTTCTAAACCCTAATAGAGGTGTTAAGGAAACCCTACATAGTAATCAATGACCTATGTTGTTTTTTCGGAGAATTATGCGCTAAAACACTGGATGTTGTGACGCTGGAGAAACTAGAAAATTCTATTTCGATGATACTTTGCGAGTTTGAGCGTATTTTCCCAGCGTCATTCTTCGATATCATAATACACCTGACGGTTCATCTTGCAACTGAGGCTAAGTTAGCCGGACCGGTACAATATCGATGGATGTATCCCGTCGAGAGGTACGTGGAATTTTTCGTTTCACGCAATTTGTAAAATTATTGTTGTCTTGTATGTCCGTATTTATTTATTTAACATATTTTTATTTAAGTACCTCTACACTCTAAAAAAGTATATACGCAATAGAAATCGACCAGAGTGTTCTATCATGCAAGGTTATCTTCTAGATGAAGCAACCACATTTTGTTCCTGCTATTTGGACGAGAACATTGAGACGAGACTTAACCGGCCTCGAAGAATTCAGGACGGGCCATATGGTAAAGCTGATTATAAAAGGGTAGACACTATATTTATCAATAAGATATACCGGTTTATCCTTCTCAATAACGCATGTCTTGAAAAAATTAGAGAGTAGGTTTTTTGGATTAATTGTTGTATTTATGTTTGTGTGTACATGAAATGATATAATATTAATGTCATAATTTACTGTTGAGAACAGAATTCATTTTAACGAGATACATGAGGGGCATCCTGATTGGAACGATAAACGATTGGAAAAATATCAGAATAATTTTTGCGATTAAGTTGCAGATCATGTAAGTTATTCAAATAACATGTTATTGCTACCAGTTTTAATCTAAACTTATATCGTTATGTATTTGTCGTAAAATTTGTTCTGTTAGATCCACGATCCGAACTTGTCTGCATCATTAAAGAGTGATTCAAGATGTTAGCTCAGTTTCCAAGTATGGAGGTTGCATATTATAAAGGATTCGGTGTCCTTGGATACAAATTCGAAGTTAAGGACATAGAAACATCTAGAACCACACAGAATAGTGGGATTGCGACGGTCGGATAGGATGGTGTGATTTATTATGGATACTTAAATTGTATACTTGGTATCCAATATCCCGAACGATCAGAACCGTTTTATATATTTCAGTGTACTTGGTACGATACACGAACCGATACGGATAAGTGGAGAAACAATCTCGGGACTTGGAAAGATGAATATGGATTGACCAGTGTGAACACACTTCAATTTTACGGTCAGGACGATCCGTTTATCTTTCTGAACCAAGCGTTCCAAGTATACTACTCACAGTGTTTGAAGCATCCGGGAAGGAGTGTCGTATGCCGTTGGAAACCTAGGGATGTTTACGATGTCCCAGAATTCGAGGACAGCGATGAGGATAAAGAATAGAAGACTTAGAGTGCTCTGACCGTCTGTTTCAAAAGACGGGTTGTCTTCGGCTGACATGAAGTTACGTGGGTTAGAAATGATATCGATGATGAAATCCAAATAGATATGTCTAATGCATCCACAAAACGAAAAAGGTTATCAGTAATGTTATATTATTACTTCACATTTTACGATCTATACATATATAGCATGCATATGTAATAATTGTCTAATGCGTCCACGACCGTTTTATCTAGATTTGATGACGATGACGGGAGCAGCGAGGGGCGGCAGGAGCTCTAGCCGCGGCACCGGCAGAGGCAGAGCAGTTCTACCGCCCGGAGAGCTGCGTAGGGAGCTTCAAAGGGCCGGTCTTGCACCCCGATCAAAGACCCCTTTGGATGCCTCCTTCCATGTGGACTTTGCCACATCTCCAGATATATTACACGCATATTCATTTTGAATGTAATATTATAGATATACATGCATATTCATGTCAAAATTACTTATATAATCAATGTTTGATTGTCTAGTTATTGGTGGTGCATCCACATCAGGGACAGAGGCAACTCCCGCACCTTCAGGTATGTTTATATATCATATAGTGCATCTATATTGATTTAGAATGCTATATCATAAATATACATACATTCTTTTTGCTCTTACGTACTAACATTTCGGGTAGAGGCCACCACCGCACCTGCGGGTATGTTTATATATCCTATAGTGTATACATGATGATTTAGAATGTTATATTATTGATATACATATTCTTTTTGCAATTACTTATATAGTCACTGTTTGATTGTCTAATTATAGGTGGTGCGTCCACGTCTGGTGCAGGGGCCACTCCCGTCACTTTCATACCCTCCGCTCAGTCTGCGGGTTTGTATGAATAAATATAAAATATTTATTCATTTTACATATCCTTTAAGAATAAACACGAACTTCATGTAATTTTATCGATATTTATTTTCTAGTTGGAGATGCGTCCACGTCCGGGTCACCGGGTATTCCTTACCGAAGGAACTATCGTCCCGCTCGTGCTGCTGCCCGGGCCCAGGCTCGTGCTTCTGTCGCCGGAGGTATATATCACACTTCAATTTTCGTTAAACCTTGATTTTTTTAATACCAATTTGTCTTAATATTGATTGTCTTGATATTTTTTGTAGATGCAGGGCATCTCCATCCCGAGAGGGGGACTCAAGGTCCGAATCAGTCCTACGGGCTGAGGCCCGACAGAGCTAGGGGAGGCAGCATTCCTCCTCTTCTTTACCCCTGATTATCGCTATACCGGCGATTATGACGAGAGGTTCGGCCGTATATGGGGGATGAGAGCCGCCTCGTGAAGAAGTATTCACTTCACGTTGAGTGGGGCGACCAGCACCGGCGCTCATTTGCCCTCTTCTGGGATCAGGTTTGGGTATTAATATATAGTTTCATTTGACTTACCCAAAATATTTATCATTATTTAACACTTAAAATTTAATAACATTGTTTTTTTTTGTATTTGCAGTTGGATTACGACTTTCAGCCTGTACCCGACCCTGATCACCCTGAGAGAGTGCTCGATCTTCACGCTCTGTACCATGGCCTGATGAAGAACATGTTAATGTATATGCCCTAGATGCCATTACTGTATCATACTAGTTTGTATATTACTTAATGGAAGCTTGAGATATTCACAGTTGTATAGACAATCTTGCTCAAAATAGTAGTATGCTACTTGGTTTGTTTCTACTTTAATGTGTACATGTGTTTCTTTTAGTATATCACCTATACACATTAGTGGAGCCCTTAGGATCTTTGCTTGATTACCAGTGTTGTGATAGCAGTCACACTCATGGGGGCTGGGTAATCCACAAGCACATCCTTATGCAGGTCCCTAGTCGTAGGACTATCAAGACGGGGCATCGATACTCCGGAGTAGACTAGCGTATGCGCTTCTCATCCCAGCAGGGGAGACGATCTGTCCCACAGCCGTCAGTACGTCGTACTTGAAATAGTATGCGGGTGCTCATTAGGTTACGAGTACACTGGACAGGACTCGTCGGGAACTGTTGGTTGGTACTATACCTATCGTCAGTTATCAGTTCGCAGGTGACATGAGTACAGCTTAGTCCGCTGACTTGACACTGTCACTTCGTCTCGAGTGTGTTCCCACTGTACTTTGATTACTACCCTACCACGGCTTAAAGGAGTCGTGCAAACAGGTAGTAGTTGGGTGCAGTCCCGAAGCACTTGGAGGCAGTGACGGTTAGACAGGATTCGTCTCTCCCGGTATTGGGGGTTGATATTGCGTTGTGTCTAGGAGAGCCATTACACAAAGTCCCTGGCCAGGGCAAGCGAGATATACTGGTGGGTTTCCAGTGTTATCTCAGGGTGTTCTGGGCTACACTCCGACACGACTTGTACCGCTATTAGGGGACTGACGTTTACCGCCCCTAGGCCCGCCATGCGATATTCTCAGACGAACAGACCGGACTGTACAGAGACTGTCACATTCAGGCTCAGTAGGAGTTCAGATGGATTTCACCTCGTCCGTCTTCTTATCAGCATCTACCTGGGGGCCGTTACGCACAGCTAGTGCCGCTTGCGGTCTGTGGTTAAACCCACTGCCAGCGTAGTATCGAGTCTTTAGAGTCCCACACAGAGCTATTCGTCTTTAGGCAAAAGAGTAGAGGTCACATGGTTTTGCGACAGGGTTCGGTCACATCCGTGCACTTGTGCACGTTTAGTGTCCGGACAGTTATCACTTGCGGGCGTTGGTTTAAGCCAGATCCCAGTGTACGTTTTGGGATTGGTTTTATCTCGTTTGTATTCGTGTTCCTCGGAACGCGGATGCGGGTGTGTATGCACGGTTTACAGAGACAGAGGCAGAGGATTCTCATTAGGGTTGTTGACTGTTGATTTTTTCTAAACCCTAATAAGAATAAGAAATAAGATTAATGATAATATTAATTAAGTATTATTGTGCCATGGTTGGGTTGAAAGGTTGACTTAGTTGACCGGTTGACTAGGATGGACTTGTTGACCATCATCATGACAATGGCTATCATTTCTTGGCATTGACCTTTGCTTGCATGTTTGTTCACAAATTGCATTTAATGCATGAAATGATATTGCCATTTGATATGATAACAACCATCACATAATACTCAATTATTATTATTTGTTATGATTATTTTGGATTATGAGAGTAAGGGTGAGAAAAGTCTTGCTCATTCTATCATTCTCATTCTCTCTCATCCTCAAGCTCTCCCTCTTCCTCTTGCTCTCTCTCTAGCTCAAGGAAACTCCCTCTCATGAATTGAGAACCATTTCCTTAGAGATAAAACCCAAAACACTTCTCTACTCATCCTAGCATACAAGGTCTAGCAAACCAAGTATTCTAATTTCCTCTAGATTGAGGTTGGAGCCAAAGGTAGAAGCTTTCAGGTGGATCCATCTTCGGCACAAGGAGACGACGGGGAGAGAACCATCCAACCACCACAAGGAGTCGAAAAGAAGGAGTTCAAGTTAAGGTATAACCCCCTAACCGAATAGGTAAAACTCCTAGTTAGGTTGTTAGCTAGTTGTTTAATAAAGATCCGTATTTTGAGTCCATGTTACCCCAAAGAAAAATCGTTTTTCACCATTTCCGCAACCCCAAAGAACCGGGGACGGATAATGTGGACTTACAGAACATGCAATCAAAGGTCCGATACAATAGGAACGAGCTGAAGATCGACTGCTATTCCCTGTGGATGGCGACCCCCGAGGCAGAGAGAGCGGCTCTCCTACATACACCGGCCTTTGCGAGAGTCGACATAGATACATGGCCTCTCTTGTGCCAATATTTCAACTCTCAGCGCAAACAGGTTTGTATTTTAAATGTAATTCAATTGTTTAGTATATAATTTATTTTTTTGTGTTGCTTAATTAGAAAACTAAATCTGAATGTGTTGTGCAGAAACAGGCCGATCAAAATAAAGAGAATAGGAACTCGGCGAAGAGGGGTCGCCCCACTTATACAGGTGGCTCGAGGAATATTACCCATGCCATGGAGTTATCGGTAAATTACAATACTTACTGTGATATAATATAATATTAAGCGTTATTTTATAATATATGTAATTTTTTTGTGAATTACAGAGAGCTCAGATCTTGGCGCAGGGTGGTACACCGAGCGTGCTGTCCGCGTATCTTGCCGTCCACGGCACCTCGACAGATCCTTCCACGGGCGAGCTTCGATTTCTCGACATCGCTACCCAGGAGTATTGCGTAAGTGTTAATATTTATTCTAACAGGTTTGAAATTTTTGTTTTGAAAAGTTCAAATTTAAATGATATACTTATATTTTAATGGTTAATGTGGATGTAGGAGCGGATGGTGGAGCAGGCGGAGGCATCGGGGATCGATTTTATTGGACAAAACGATCCGATGCTGCTGACCCCAGTTCTAGACGCCGCACACGGAAGGCACCACGGAGGTTAGGATGGAGGCCGGGGACTAGGTCCTAGCAGGGCCCATATGATGTTGGACTCTACTCCGGCGGTTACTTCCCTTACCCCGAGAGCGACGTCTAAAGAAAGATATTGCCACCTTAAAGACCATCGTCCAGGAGTTGAAGGAGATGATGGTATGTATACTACTTAATAGTAAAATAGTATATCATATTATAGATAGTAACATATCCAATATTAGTAGCCTGAGCTTATTTGGTTGTAGACTTAACTTTGATTAATCTTAGATTGGGGTTTCGCAATAACCTGATAATGAAACTAATTCGATTAATACACAGTTCTTACTCGTTTATTACACACAAAATTGGACAGATGTGACAGGGTACTTCGGCTGCGGCTCCACATGCATCTCCTTCGGCTGCGGCTCCACAAGCCACTACCTCGGCTGCGGTTGCGCACACCACTCCTGCAGCTCCATAACCCGCTCAGACTCTTGCACAGTCCGCTCCTTTATTGGTCGAATTTTTGACGACTCAGGGCTGCACCGAGAAGCAGATGCGCCAGATTACATCGATTATCAGAGGTGGAGAAGCTGGACCGAGCTAGGGTAGCTTTAGTTATATCTTTGAAAATGTATATACTTATCTGATACATATTGTATAAATTTTGGACGATAATGATTGGTGGTTGTTTGCTTGTTCACGATGATTTATCTGATATAGTATTCTGTTTGTCTATTTCTTTTATATATTATGCGTGAGATGTTGATTATGAATATTTCTGTATTTGGTTATATGATGTATATATTATTGTGCACATGGCGGGTTAAAAACAGGAAGCCTTTTTATAAAAAAAGCCGATATTATGTCCCTACGGATTAATCCGTAGGTCCACGGTTTGCCCCTACATATTTATCCGTAAGGACAAAATATCAGGATAACTGACATTTTGCCCCTATGGACTCGGTAACAGGTTGACATTTTGCCCCTACGGATATATCTGTAGGGGCTTATATCTAGACCTACGACTAACTCCGTAGGGGCTGGAAGTTGTCCTTACGGATAGCACCGGAGGGGCAAGTATTTTATTTTATAAACCACTAAATTAAATAAATATTTTATCCCTACGGAATATACCGTAGGTACATAGTCCCCTACGCATTAAACCGTAGGGGCAATTTTTACTCCGTAGGGGTATGTTCAGGGCGAAGACTTGCACCTGCAGCCATTGCACCTACGGCGAATTTTCTAGCCCCTACGAAGTGCTTTGCCCCTACGAATAAAGCCGTAGGAGCAACCCCTTATTGTAGTAGTGCCAAGAGCCAAAGACAACACATTACCAATGAAATGAATGATGAAACACAGTAAAAAGAAACAATATATGCAAAACATAAGTACACATTATCAGAATTAGACAATTATATGTGATAACTAATAAAGACATATAGAAGAAAGTAAAGCCGGAGTATGACATTAGTAGGAAACACCACATATGCCTAAGAGCATGTTCACTAAATCTCCGCATATGATCAACCTTAAAGGTGTTGAGGAAAAAAAATCAAGAGCATGTGTCTCAGACCTTGTATTTATACTTCCCTTCACACTTGCAACAGGGAGATACTCATCCCCTATGGCAATTTCCGACCAATGTAAGTGAATCCTTCCACCACCGCCTCCACCACCACCATAACCACCAATTCCCCCCACGCTTGAGAGGACAGAACCCTCAGCAAGAGTCAAATAACTCAAAAACAAAAGAATTGAGCCCCCAGATCCACCACCAGGCCCTCCATTTGATAGAGCGCCATCAGATTCATCATGAAAATCACTTTCCATAAAACTTTCACCATCAGCTTCCACTGTACCAAAGACGGTTAAACTTAATAGTGCATGCTCCAGTGAGCCCATAACTGTAAAAGGAAGAGTTCGTCAATTATATTAGTAGAGGTAAAAAATATGCTGAGACAATCTCAAGAATAAGAAATAGCAACTTAGAATCAAAAGTAAAATGATGAAGCTGCCAAGAAAAAATCAGTAAGAAATTTGAAGTGGTAAGTGGCAACATACAATCAAACGAATGCAGCTGTAAATAATTGAATGACTTAAAATTCATGAGGTAAAAGCAGTAAGCATTAAGATCTAATAACAATTGGGACAGAAACTGAACCACACGGAAGTTGAAATGATCGTTGTGATGATAATCATATATATAGATAATTAGATAATAATTAGATACCTATGATTCCTCCACCCGAAGTTGCAGAATTCAAGCTGTCATTACCACTGCCACTGCCAAGCTCGCAAGGCAAGTCAGCATTTCCATATGCAATGCCTCCCTCAACCGAGCTTCCATTATAGAAACCATCTCCACCTTTACCCCCATGCCCTCCACCACCACCAAGACCATTGCTTAGAACCTTCCCTCTACCCACACCTCCTTTGCAGCCTGAATAAAAACATTAATAAATTGAGCAACATTTTTTTATTAAATTTCAAAATCAGGATGTCATGTCTCCGCTACATATAAGGAAACCAGTGAAGGAATTCGGCTGATCTTGAATGCTGAAACTGCTAAAAAAATATTTACAACTTTCATGGAGTGTTCTAAACTGTGTAAATAAGATGCAGATGTAAGAAGTTATACCAAATCCAGATGCACTGACCACCCCTGAATCATGCACCATGACAGATCTTGCCCTGTGGAAATGAACAACAGTTCCTTCAATGTGGCCTGCAACATCTATATCATCAACACGACAAATCTGCATAAACAAATGACCACGGCTCAAACTTGTAATGAAGCTAACGGACAGGAGAGTCCTGAATAAAGAAATCACAAAACTCCAGGTAAAAGTGAAAACAATTTTAGAATCAATGGAATAAAAAAGGCGAACTGAAAGGATCAATCAAAATGAATCACCTGAAGAGTGAAAGATAATGAAGAATTCATATTGCAATCCTCAGGTGGATGAATCAACTCCACTGGACAATCTTGAAGCTCACAAGCGAGCCTTGGGGCCCTTCAACAAAAAATCATGGAAGACCAGCATTACACAAATATCATAGAGGACAGAAAACCAATCTTTTACAGACCAATACTTACATGTCATCACTAGCATTTATTAGGGGACCACGTAATACTGATCCATTTCCCACCTACCAACCACAATATTTGCCAAATAAAAAAACTATCTAATCGGTCAGAAAAGGATGTCTAACAGAAGATAATAAATGCACAAAAGCGGTAGAATAAATAAGAAAGGAAATTATATATTAAGGATGATTTGTGCATGAATAGGTGACATAAACTTAATCTTACGAAAAACTGAATTCCCATGAATCTAAACTTAATGTTCTTTATATCATTATATCATTCGCGTGATGATGAGAAATATGCATATGTCTGCATGTGCGCAGAAACACCACATAACAATAACAAAAGAATAAATTTTAATATTATGAACAGATGGAGAGGGGAAAAGAAAGATCTACCCCTTACATGAATGCTATAAAAAAGGGATAAAACTAAGCGTTGTGCTTCTATTACATCTCCTGGACCAGATAAATTCAGCAGCCCTTGTCCATGTATGCCAAGATTAGCATTAGAATGTATCGTTGATGATTCCTGAGATGCATATTAAATATAGTGCATTAAGAAAGACTAATGGAAGATTGGTCATAACATGCATACCAAGAATCCACGACATACCTTCAAAACTACTAGATTGCTAACTTCAAGTATGGAGGTAGCAATTAATGAATCCCCACCAGCACTGATAAGCATTCTGGAATTCCACATCAAGAGCATCTTTACAGACATTCGTAAAGCTCCAAATACCTAAACTAATTAAAAGAGAAGTTATCAAATCAATGACTAACCAATCAAAATCTAAAGTAACAAACATGTTTACAGCTGCTTATAAAAGCAGCTACTAAGACCTAGATGGTGGTAATGGAGAAGTAGTT
Organism: Agapanthus africanus; assembly: GCA_030015575.1. Classification (NCBI taxonomy): domain Eukaryota; kingdom Viridiplantae; phylum Streptophyta; class Magnoliopsida; order Asparagales; family Amaryllidaceae; genus Agapanthus; species Agapanthus africanus. Next base: position 450,905,589 of record JASDDO010000001.1, on the reverse strand, counting down.
TCCGGGGGAAATGGAAGAATATTTGTTTTAAACAACAATTATAGCATTCTTTCAAGAATAGTCACAAATGGTAGTCCAATTAGAATGAGACATCAAACAAATAAAAGGAAACATTCGGATAATAGAATTTAAAGACAGATTAAAATAATACTCGTCATTTGGAAGCAGCAATTTACATGAAAACATGTACATTAAGGAACTAACTTGTGAGGGAACAGCTATGTTCAAAGTTTTGGACCGCTCACAAAAAGTCTAAAGAAAGAGATTATTCAATCATATAGATTGAAAATAAACAGAAGCATGATTTGTTGTGTACAGGGTGGCGCGAATGCCAAATATATTGGTTGTCTAAATGAATGTACAAGAAATCAACCATACAACTTCGATAAATAACTATGATATATTTATCACTGACCAGGTATTCTATAAAGTTATAATGAAATCACAACTATCAGTTTATACAGCATTGTTCATTTTATTAGAACAAAAACGGGATAGGGAAAATCACCGACACTTGAGGATGAAAACTAACATAAAGGAAATCATTAACATATAAGATAAACCTCCATATACATTTTCTGAAAATCACTTCTTGTTGTACCAACTTACAGAAGAGAAATTGGATCAGTATAATCTCATATACTAGGTAGGATGCAAAAAAATGTCGGAAATAATAAATAACACATACCAACGGTGAAGAAAATGAGAACAAATCAAAAATAGGACAAGTAGTGAAAATACAAACAAAAAGTAGATACCATATAAGAAAATGATCACCTTGATCACAGAGTTGCTCATTAAAAGTTCTTCTGCCATTAACTCGAATTCTGAGAAACGATAATGAGGAAGGCCAAAAGTCATTATTCCACCACACAACAAACTAAGTTGCCCTTGGACCTATACAGTAGTCAGTAGAAAGTCACTTAATATGACATAATTTACATGTCTAATGTAAGAAATACTGAATTCTGAAAATAAAAAATGGAACTTAATGGTTATAGCACTAAAACACACAAAAACAGCAATACAGCATACAAATCATTCAGAATCGAACTGTTTCAAATTGGCTGCACTGAATTGATTTCCCAATCAGAATGTGTCTGACATCATGCATCCCATAGTAAACAAGACACAGGGCACATGCATTAGTGCATCATGACAGAGTTAAAAGCACAAGGTTAATAGCATGGAGAATCGAACGACAACAACAAAAAGTCTTTATCCCAAACTTCTGGGGTCACCTATATGTATCCTTTTCTTCCATTTTGCTCTGGTTAGGGTTGCCACCTTAGTTAATTTGACAATTTACATATCCTTCCTTTTTGTTGTCTCTATCCATGTTTGTTAACGTCTACCCCTAGCCCAAGTTGCACCATGAACTACATTTTTTCACTTCTCCTAATTGAAGCATCTTCAAAAAAATTCATAGAACACAAACCAAAATTCAAAGCTCGGGTTGGAATTCCAACTTTAGTAATATAAAGGAGTAGTTTGCCAGCTAGGATGGAAATATGGGCAGCGTTTGAAATTAGTGACGACATGTTTATAGTGCTCAGTATAGTATACTGATCCTGATATCTAAAAAAAGGTATTGTTTCAAAAGGCCAAGCAACAACAATTCACTGAGTGTATAAGAAACTCGACTTAGTAGTAATTGCAGAAAGTGTTAATATTGTCCAAAGTTTCATTTTACCATGCTGTTTCTATATAAATGCCGGTACCAAAGTATGTACAACAGGATTATTGTTCTACAATATTTAAAGCTCAATTATGCTTTCATAGCTTTCTTGACTCGATGACAGCGGTTCTGTGGATCAGATATGCAACAATGAATTGTTGTGCAATCAATGCAACAGGCATGATCACGCGTAATAAACATAAACTTGTCACTAAGATCTAGAGCAACTCTAGCTTGGTTTTAACAATTACTAAATCTATACTCCCAAACATCTGTTTAGGAAATTTTCAAACTGTATATTGGGCTTTGAAATCAATGAAACCATTCTCATAGCACTCATAGTATTTCCATCCTGGTATCTACAAACTATACTGTATTGGTTCAGAATGTACAGCAGTGATAATTCAATGAGCTTCTAGAAAACCTCAATCAAGTAGTCAAATGTGGCAAGAGTTGATTTTGTCCACATAACTTCATTTTGTTCTTGTTTTCATCGGATGACATAAAGACAAGGCTAAACTCCAGAACCCCCCCCCCCCAATTTTCGATGTTTGGCAGAAACTCCAAAACCTTTGTAAACTCCAAAAAACTACCACAGATAACGGTATGGTTTAACGAGATTAATTATGACCATTTTGCCCTTCTAATAGTTATAATTAACTAAATTGTATTATTATTAATTATTTCATTAATAATATTTAATAATTGTTATTAATATATTAATAATTATATGGGAATGGAGGCGGAGGCGGAGGATGGCCGGGGGCGTCGCTGGGTGAGGTCAGGGGTTAGGGGAGGAGTAGGCGGGTGGGGAGGGGGGAGGGGGAGTTGGGGCCGCCAAGGAGGGGTGTGGAGGCGGTGTGGCGGTGGGGGCGGGTTTTGAGGGGTTGGGGTGGGTGGAGGTGGTGGTCGCATGGTTTGGGGGAAGGGGGAGGTGGAGGTGGTTTGTAGGAAGGGGTTGCTCGGGAGGGTGGGTGAGAAGGGTTGGTGGGGGGGAGGGAGGGAGGGGATGGTTGGAGTCAGGGGAGCCGAAGGTGAGGGCATCGGCGGTGGGTGCGTTAGAAATGAAGAAGATGGAGGAAGAAGAAGAGTGGTTTTTTAGGGATTTCTAAAAAGTTTACTATGATGTGGCAATTAAATGACATGACGTTGACATGGAACCGTTATTGGTGACGTGGCACCGTTTGCGGTGACATGGTGCCGTTATACATGGTAGTTTTTTGGAGTTTACAAAGGTTTTGGGAGTTTCTTGACGAACATCAAAACTTGAGAGGGGTTTTATGCAGTTTAGCCTAAAAAAAGAGTTGTTCATCATCCATATACTGGTATCAAAGTATGCCCAAGAAGATTGCTGTTCTACAACATAAAAGTTCCATCCTTCTTTCATAGATTTAAGAAAGGATCAAAGGACCAGATTTGTAGGCCAGTTATGCATCATAAAGTCATTGTAAATGATGCGGAAATCAAACAAATAGGCATGATCATGCATAAGAAATATTAACCAGTCACTGACCTGGACACGACTCCAGAGCAAAGGAACGTCAACTTTAGCTCGGTTTTTCACAAAAACATTAGTCCAAAGCGGTTGATTAGGGAATTCTAAAAGAAGTGTATCAGTCTGGGTGGACAGGTTTTTGTTGCAAACAATAAGGCTTCGAGGGACTGCATCATAAAGAGTCCCTGCAGCACCTGAGTTCTCAGGACAGCCATGACTCATTCCACCTGCAAACAAGAAAGAATTATATAGCATGACAACCATGAAACCAACTAATCATGTACCGTACTAAAAATATCCACTGAAACTAAATATATGTGGTTCACATAATAAATATGCAACCTTACTGAATGGTCTATCATGGTACAAGCTTTAGTCGTAATACCCAGTGAAAGTGAATAGTACAGTCCACTTCTAAAATGCTTGGTATTCAACAGTTCCAGTGAAGAGAAAAGGTAAAATCTAGCTAGCAGTTGGATATGTTAATGGTATCAAAGTCAAAACCAGCCTGAAGTGTATGCCTGTATGGAACCAAGTGTCATGGGAAACCTAGGGATAAGTTGGAAAGGGTGAGCCACCTTACATCCATAGAAGGTAGCTCTGGAATTCATATTCGCATTGCCTTGTAATCAACACCCAGCGATAAGTGTTGCACAAGCTTTCATCACACAAGGACGCAACACAGTTAATGTAAGGGAGTATTTCACATCCAAAAGTGAAAATAAAGTTAATGCCAAATATGATTGTAGTACCACACACTGATATTGCTGATGCGCATTGAAGCGCCTCATTAAAATATGACCTTGGTTTTGTAACACAAAGTATAATTTCTGTTTCCTTTGTTGTTCCCACACCTCCAAAAATGTGGGATAAATGCTTGTTTCTTATTGCTAGTTTGTTTGTTTGTTGTTCCCAAGCCACAACATTTAGCACCAAGAACCAAAAATTAAACCTCCAACTATTTCCTTAAAATGATTGCAGTGAGCAATTGGGCCAAACAATCTTAACACGAAAATATAAGAAGTTTTGGAGAGTACACATGCAACATATGTATTTGATGCAACTGAAGGATAAAAATGTGATTGTATGAGATAGCAATCTTTCTGTTGAATAACAATCCTCTTATTATCATTACCTACAGGCATACATTGAATAGGCATTAAAAAAATAGATCTAATTTTCTAATGATTTTTTAAAGCTATGGAAGAGTCCAAGAAAAGGAAAACTGTTATAGATCTTGAAATGTCACTTCCAGCCGCAAATAAAGAGACGTGGCCCAAGAAATTGCAGTTTTTTGTGATACATTCTTATTTGATAGAGAGAGTAGTAACATCGAAATTGGCTAAACATGCAGATTATTTAAAGTAGAAGACTACCAGCTAACTGATTAGAGCATCAAAGATAATCTCAGATATCTTTGAACTTGGGATTTGTTAGAATACATGTGTTTGTATACAGGTTTCTAGCATATTCTAGAAGATCCGTCTTTATGTAATTAGGCACTGAGATGTAATTGTAAAATGGCAATGCCTATTTAAAGAGGAACCGGGAGCTAATCCTAATCTATCCATTTTACATTCCCCAAAACATTCTCTCATAATCCTCTCTCCCCCATAAATCTTCACATGGTATCAGAGCAGATGCGGAGGATGCGGAGGTAGAACTCATTGTTGGACAGACTATAAGGCGTGGATGCTCAACGAGGTGTACAACCCATCAACCTCGGTCTCCATGCCAATCGTTTGTCTTGTCTCAAGCTCCTGAAAAACACATCCACTAAGGAAAAAGGTGGCATCACAATTCAAATCTCGAGTCCGCTGGCTAATAGAAAGCAAGTTGAGAGGAAAACGGGTCAAGTATAAAACAGTGAAATGAGGCAACTCAAGTATAAAACAGTGAAGCGAGGCAATTGTGATGTGACAAGAACGGAACCCACTCCCTCTATAGCATAGGTAATGCGGCTCGCTAAAGTCAATGGGGTACACCTAAGCTTTAGCAGGTCATAAGGACAATGTCTTGTTCTCCTATCATATGATTTGTCCCTCCTTTATCGATTACCCAGGAACAACATACAGATGATGAGTAATAAATGTTGTATGGTTACGTTTTAAAAGTATTACGGCTGAAGCCGGAGGTGTAGCTAGTCCGGCTTTGCTATTGGAGGAAGACAATGTCACAAATAGTCGCAACCGAGCAATCTCCTCCTTCATAGACTTAACGGAGACCTCGGATGATGCTAAGTCAGTCGATATGGTGGAGGATGCAGATGAGGAAGAAGACAATTTCCCAACATGTGCACGAGCAGGATGAGGGTGTTTCTCATTCAACTTTCAGCAAGTGTTATGAATATGCCTCTCTTGATGGCAGTAGTTACAAAAACGATGCTCTCTACGACCTTTACCACCAGCTCTACTGTAAAGTTACGGCAGCGTCCCGGCCATCAAACCGTGGCCAAATGCGAAACAAAAATTTACTAAACTGGCGATACCATTACCCGATACCCGGATCTACCCTAAACTAGCAAGCTAATATAAAAAAGTTAGAATGGTTATACCGAGTTGATCAGTGTCTTTCGGTCTTCATTCCAAGCTCCTAGTGGTCATCTGGATCGAGTTTGGTTGCCGGTCTTCCTCCATCTACGATGATCCATCTGAGGGAAACGGCGCAAGCTTCAATCTCGCGAAACGAGGCAACCAACGCTCCAAGATTGCTAACAATGGAGGGTAGAGGTGTAGGATTATCTCACTAATATTTTTCTCTCATCAAAATGCTCCAAGAGCAACCATAGTAAATGAAGAGGAGGTGAAGAAACCATGGCATGAGCAACCAAAGAAAGTGGCTAAGTGTTTTTGGTGAGTGAGAGTGAGAGAGTGATCAAGCAAGAAAGAAAGAAAATGAGCAAGGCCAAGCCTAGAAGTGGCTGCCCCCCTCCCCCTCTTTCATCCAACAATGCACACCAAAAAAAATCTTTTCCCATTTTCCAAATAAACAAAGCCATGCCCATACCTCTCTACATACCTCAAGCCATGCTCATGCCACCTCACCCCCTCCACCTCATTTCCAAAATTAATTTTCTAAAAAAGAAAATTAATTAATGAAGTGGACATCTTCTAAAACTATTCCGTATAAATACGGAATGCAACCTGGTATACGTATCGAAATACATATACGCGTATACGTACAAAAATACGAATAGCCAAGAGAGAAAATGAATAGTGAACAATAATACTAGAATATAAATACATATATAAATTATTAAATCAAAACCTGATTTAATAATCTGGCTTAATCCTAAACCGCTAGTATTATCAACCGTCCGATTAAAGTCTGTGCAGCATGTACACATATTTAATCGGACACCTGTATGTACCAACATACGTCATCTACACCATATCGTCTGAACCGTGAAAACCCTCTGTGTGGGACTCTAAAGACTCGTCAATACGCTGACAGTTGGTTTAACCACAAGCATGTCAGCGGCATTAGTTGTACGTAACGGCTATCCAGGTATTGAGTGAAAGAGAGGCCGACGAGCAAACTCATCATGAACCCCTACTGAGCCTGACAGTGACAATATCCATACAGTCCGGTCTGTTTGTCTAAGAGTATCGCATATCAAGACTAGGGGGTGAATAAAATCAGACCCCTATCAACGCGATAATTCGTGTCGGTATGAAACCCATCACCAGCTGAAAAACTATCGATCTTAGATCGGTAATTCTCGTATACCCCGGCCGAGGATTTCTGGTGATGGCCACCCGTGCACTGCGCGACATCAACCCCTGATACCGGGAAAGACGAATCCCCGACGATCCGTTCACTGCCTCCATGTGGTTCGGGACTGTACCCAACTAAAACATGTTTGCACGACTCTTTTGAGCCGTGGTAGGGTAAGTAATCAAAGCACAGTGGGAACTCACACGAGACAAATGACGATCTCAGGTCGACAGACTAACCTGTACACATGTCACCAAGGAACTGCTATCTGACAATAGGTATAATACCAACTAGTATGTTCCCGGCGAGTCCGTCCAGTGTACTCATAACCCAATGAGCACCTGTATACTATCTTAGGTGAACAACTGACACCAATGGCTTGTGAGACCGGCCACCGCCCTTTATCAGGGTCTAGATAAGTATATACTAGTCTACACTGGAGTATCGATGCCCAGTCTCGATACTTCCACGACTAGGGACATTTAAAAATGTGCTTATAGACCCCCAGTTTCCACGTATATGATCGCTATCATAATGCTGGTAGTCAAGCAAGAATCCTATGGGCTCTATCAACACGTATATGATGATAAAGACAAACCAGATAGCATACTATCATCTCGAATAAGACTGTTCTACCGGTATAGGTCCTCCCTCAATCATCATAATCACCTGCCTGCGACTATGACAATTGCCTTGAGGGCACTATAACCAACATCTACCTCCTCCACGACCAGCTCCCTCTCTTCTGCGAGAAGAGTACAGGTGGGAGCACTCTAGCTTAATGAGAGCGGTGTGCTCACATGATGCAGTTTGCTCATCGATATATCTAGTTGAGTGTGTGATATGAGGCCGAAAGAGTGATATCAGCCTTCCCAAAGCTGGCCATACAAAACTGATACTCAGGCCGAAACCCGGCAAGAAAAATGATCACTATAAGAACCTCATGTCGCCTCGTCATCTCCTCAATATCACTGGTAAAAGGCGAGCCCCTCCTCAACACCGCTGTCAGCGAGGAGTTGATGCATGTACAACCCTCTGTTGTCGTCGTCGCCCTCGGCTGATGATCGCCGGAATCCCTTAAAACCCTCTACATCTCAACCAAGAGAGTGATTTGGTTGAGCGACATGGACAGAGATAAGAGATATGTCGTTTATTTTTTTGGCTATTTCGCTTCATGCGGTGTCTGACGGATCCTAAGTCATATCTCTTGCCGTGTATCTATACTTAGATCGAGACGGAGGATAATGAGGGTGCAGAGTCTGGGGATTCAGATTCAGAAAGTGCTGCAGGTGTAAAGATATCAGAATTTTCTGAAATAAGGCTTATGCCATGTGATCCCAGTCAATTGCATACCCTCTTTAACATCTTATGTCGTTGTGTCCTGAGCCTAATGAAGATGGGGAGGAAGAGAATACCTGGTTTTTTAATGATGAAGGGATGAAGGGTCACGGCATTCGAGGTGATTCCGAGTGGCAGTTTTTAGATAATCTTATCACCTATAGCTATTGCAAATGGGGTTCATGATCTTGCTCATCATGTGACAAATTCTCATTTATCTCCTAAGTACCGAGCTTTCATCTCCTCCATAGTATCAGAGTAAATCTGAACCACTCATTTTTCGAGATCTAATCCTCAACATTCGTCTCATCATCATCAAAATGCAAATCTAAACCCTAACTCAGTCTCAGCCGCCGCCCAAGCCAAATGCATCCTCGTTGAACTCACCTCCCTGGCCATCACCGGCCCTCAGCAAGCTCCGACGACATCGAGTAGGCTGAATCGAGCCTTTCTCATCGTCATTAAGCTCAGATCTGGAGCATATCGAGTTGGAGATGGCTACAAAGGGCTCGACTTGTTTCTCCATCTGAATCCACGTCGACTTAATGATTGTTGATCGTTTTTCAACGTGATTGGTGATTGGAGCTTGATTTCAGCCGCCGTTGGTCAATTTGACCTTTGATTTTGGCAGTTCTTGGTGGATTTGATCTCGATTTCAGCAATTCTTGATCGATTAGAGTCGAATTGGGCTGTTCTTGGTAATTTGGAGCTTAACATGGTGATTGTGGAGCTCAACTTGGTGATTTCTTGTTGTTCTTAGAAATTTGAGCTTGGTTGATTAGTTCTTGGTTGAGTTTCTTGTTGTTCTTGGCTGTTCGGGGTTTATTCTTTGCTATAGTAACCTAAGGATTTGAGATGATTCTCGCACATTTTGATGTCGAATATGTTTACTTTCATTATGAGTTGCTCCATTGATTGTGTTGTCAGGGTTTTGGAGTCGTCGGAGTTCGTATTTGAATCCGTATTCGGATCCGATTGAGTTGATTTGTGTCTATTTGCTCGTGGATCAAATCTTGGGGATCGATCACGACGCTTTACGTAGAATCTTAATTGATTCCTTTCTTTTGATTGTTGGGTAGGATCTTGTGCGATCCCTTTCTTTAAGTAGTTCTTGATTGCGAAGTAATACTCGGAGATAGAGAGTAAATTATAAGAGAAACTGATCTCCTCCATAGATGTCTTGGCCACCAAGACAGTGGATTTCAAGCTAGATGGTCAGAATTTTCATAGCCGGAAGCTTATGGTTGAGCGACATATCAAAGGGATGCGGAAGGGTGATCACTTGACGAAGCCTCTCCTGTACCGATCACCTCTGACTGGAAGGTTGATAACGCACAGCTCAGTCACTTTATGCTTAGCTTTATGGAGCGACAGATCATGGATGGTCTTGTACACTTGGGATCTATGAAGGAGACTGGGGATCAACTCCACGAGCTCTATTCGGGACAGCAGTAGTCTTTCTAAGCTTTCGATTTGATGAAGTCTCTGTATATGATTCAAAAAAGGCCCGCTCTTTTCATCAATACTACTTAGAGTTTCAGAAGCTTGCTCAGCTGGTTTAAAAATTGTTCCACATTACTAGTAATATTGAGAAGATGAAGAGGAGATACGAGGCTCTTCTAATGATCGTCTTTCTTAGTGGCTTAATGAGTGTGGTGTGCTCACCAGATGCAGTCTACTCATCGGTAATCTCAGTCAGAAATATCTGGTTGATGTAATATGTGGTCGAAAGAGTAAGATCATTCTTCCCAAGTAAGGCTGGGTATGCAGATGAGTGTATTGTGCTCACCAGCTGCAGTCTGCTCATCGGTAATCTCAATCTGAAATATCTGATTGAGTGTGTGATATATGACCGAAAGAGTAATATGAGCCTTCCCAAATAAGGCTAGCCATGCCTTCTAAGGTTAGCCATGCTGACTGATACCCGGGCAATAGCCCGCCAAGAAATACGATCACTGGAAGAGCCTAATGTCGCCTCTTCATCTCCTTAATATCACTAATAATGGGAATCAACTCCGAGACCAGCTGAGCAAGCTTCTGAAACTTTGAATAGTATTGATGAAGTGAGCGAGCCCCTTGCTGAATCTGGTACAGAGACTGCGCCAAATCGAAGGCCTTAGAAAGACTCTTCTACCCCGAATAGGAATCGTGAAGCTGATCCCAAATCACCTTCACGGGTCCCAAGTGCACGAGACCATCCATGATCCGTCGCTTAATAGAGCTAAGCATAAGGTGGCAAAGTTGTACGTCATCAGCCTTCTAGACAAATATGATCAGGACAGGGGAGGCTTCATCAAGTGATCGTCTTTCCGTCTCTTCGCTCAACCATGAAATCCACCATCTTGGTGGCCAGCACATCCGTGGAAGAAATCGGTTTGCCCTCTGATTTACTCTCCATCTCCGAGTATTACTTCGCAATCAAGAATCACTTAAAGAAAGGGATCGCACAAGATCCAACACAACAATCAAAAAAAGAAACCAATCAAGATTCCACCCAAAGCGTCGTGATCGATTTCCCAAGATCTGATCCACAAGCAAATAGCCATAAACCAACTCAATCGGATCCGAATATGGCATCCAACGACTCCAAAATTCCAACACAATCAATCGAGCAACTCATAATAAAAAAAACTTAATCGCCATCAAAATGTGCAAGAAATTACTTCAAATCATCGGATTACTATAGCAAACAGTGAGACTAAACCCCAAGTAGCCAAGAACAGCGAGAAAATTGACCAAAAACATTTCAGAGTGTATATATTTTACTGTTTATTACTCAAGATGATATTATACTATTTGGTTTGTCTTTATCATTGATGTGTATATATTTTACTGTTTATTATTTGTCGCCAATACATAATGATAAAGCATGTATGATATTTGCATGACTACCAGAATTATGATGGCAGTCATACTTGTGAGAGTTGGATAGTTCATAAGCACATCCTTAAATATCCCTAGCCGTGAGAGTATCGAGACTGGGCATCGATATTTCAGAGTAGACTAATGTATACATTTCTAGACCACGACGAGGGGTGGTTGCAGGTCTCATAGCCATTGGTGTGTTACACCTGAGATTATATACAGGTGCTCACTGGATCTGAGTATACTGGACGGACTCGTCCAGAACTTTTAGATGGTACTATACATATCATCAGATAGCAGATCTCTAGTGACATAAATACAAGTAGTCTGTTAACATAAGATCGTCATTTTTCTCGTGTGAGTTTCCACTGTACTTAGATTACTATCCTACCAGGGCTCTACTGAGTCATGCAGACATGTTTTGGTTGGGTACAGTCCCAAGCCAAATGAGACTGTGCGCGATCGTCAAGAATTCGTCTCTCCCGGTATAGAGAGTCGATATCGCGATTTGTTCGGTTGGCTATCACCATAAATTCCTGGTCATAGTGGATGAGATTTTCTGAGTGTAGATCGGTAGTTTCTCAGTGGATGATGAGCTTGACACCGACACGACTTATCAGGTTATTAGGAGTCTAACGTTATCCACCCCTCTAAACTCGGTATGCGATACCTTTTTAGACGAAGAGACCGAACTGTATGAAGATTGTCACTTAAAGGTTTTGAAGGGATACGGATGAGTTTGCTCGTCGAGCTTCCTTTCGTTCAATATCTGGGTAACCGTTACGTACAGCTAGTACGACTGTCATGCTTGTGGTTAAATCCACTGTCAGCATATTGTCGAGTCTTTAAAGTTCCACACAGAGAGTTCCCGGTTCAGGCGAAACGATGTAATGTGTGCGTATTTTGATACGCACTCAGGCTCGATTAAATACGTATAGTTTATACACGTACTTCAATCGGACGTTTTGTTAATACTGGCGGATTTGAAAGAGCCGGATTTTATTTGTGAGGTGGTATTATATCTCTCATTTCTTTTTTTTGGTATTCATATTTTTATATGATTAGGGTATTTGTATTTTTATATGAATACGGTATTTATACGAATACGAGTATTTGTTTAAATACGGGTATTTATATCTTAATACGAATACAGGTATTTTTATCTCAATACGAATACGCATGTATATGTATTTTGATACATATTTGGGTGTATGTATATGTGTGTGCGCACGCGCGCGCGCAAATACACATTTCAGTCGCCTTTACAAGTTTGTTGTAGAGTGTGGATGGGTGACTCATAGGGGTGACTCACTCATCCACTCACTCTTTACAATATTTGAGAAGGAAAAAAGAAAGAGAAGGAATTGGCTTAGGATTGATTATTCTTTACTCATTCCTTTCTTCTCTCTTCTTTTGAAGTTAGCTTCTAAAATGAAATGGGAAAAATTGAAAAAGAGAGATCAAGAGAATCATCACCACCTACATCTCTTGTGATCACTTTCTAGCAAGTTGTAATCATAAGTTGCTTCACTCGTTCTTTTGGAGTGAAGCTTGAGCTTGTTCCTGGATTCTCTCGGGTGGATCATCTTCGACGATCTTCGACGAAGGAGGGTCGTTAACCAAGCTTATTCCCGGTAACTTCGAAGCCTTGCTAGAATATTTGGCACGGTGTAAGGGTCTTCCGCGATTAGGCGGACAAACTACAAAGGTAGCTAAACCCTAACCTTATATGTTTGGTTATCTAGTTTAGTGTTTAGAATCGATTCTAGGGTTTTGGTCGTTAGTGCTTGCTTAAAAGTTTTTGTTCTCGTTTCCGCTTTCACCACGAGTCTTGAGGCGCGAGCACTAGGGACCTTACAATGGTACCAGAGCCATGCCAAACACATTAATTAGTTGTAAACTGTTCACGTTTCAAAACCGAAAGTTTAACCATATCAAGTTTCAAAATTACAAGTTTATGTCCATTTTTAAAATGGTCTCTGAAAATTTTTTAAAGTATATTAGAAAGTAAGTTTTGAAGTATGGAAATATGGTACAAAACCCGAGGACCTCAGTCAAATTTTTGGCCGCCCAAAAATTGTTTTTAGCCGCTTCTAGCGGCCCAAAAGTTGATTTAGGTATCTGGGTTTTTACTGAGGCTTGGTTACAAGGAAACTTGATTTTTAATGATATTTATTTTTGCCCAGATTTCAGTTTGAGTTATCTTTGTATACGGGCAAGTTCGGGAAACTTTTCTATCGAAATAAAAGTAACGTTTATAATCTGTATCTTTAGTTGTGTTGGATAACGTCGTCTAATTGCTATATGTTCGATTAGACGGAGTTGCATACTGGTTACTTATATTGTTTTGGATATATATCTTGTGATGGTTCAGCCGGATTGTCGTGACGGATAGCCCCTCGTGCGATGTGCTTGTACAGTTTTGATATTTGTATTTGTATATTCGGGACGAGCGGCCGGATTGTGGCCGTCGTTGCCGCTAGAATGTATATTCTTTTTAAGGCACGTCCGGATTGAGGTCGGTGTCGCCATTGTATATATTTCTTTTATGTACTAGGATAAACCCGGGAGAAGGGTTGGAGTAACAGAGTTCTAGAGTGCGGAAGGTGGTCGTCTTATGGTGATGAGTTCGAGCTGTCTCGCTCTAAAATTGGTGGGTTGCTCGCCACACTTATAGGGGCTGTAGGTTGACCCATGGAGGAGTGCTCAAGTTACCGGATTCCAAGAAGTGTCGGATGGCCCACTCATGATATTGAGTGTGGGTTACCTCACTTCTAAAATTGACGGGTAACTTGCCGCACTCGTAGAGTCATGATTCGATATTGTACGGGTTATCTACACGACCAGAAAACGTTGGTTTTCATTTGCAGGTCGAACGAAAAACGGGGCTCGTGGCTTATCCATTATTCCATCTTGTTTGATGTTTATTACTTGTATGTGATATATATATATATATATATATATATATATACTTCTATATGTTTTGCATCCGCGTTAGCCCTATCCCCGCCCTGCCGTAAGTTAAGTATCGTTACGGTGAAAATTCAGGACTCCATGGCGAATGCGAATGGCATATAAAAACATGTTATTTTGGTTGTTTCTGTTGTGGCTAAAAACTTTGAATGATGGGATCGCATTGTATGTTTAATGCAAGGAAAACAAACCTAATTAATGTTGTCGGGACCAAATTTTAAAACCACTCGATTTTCTTCAAAATCAATTGTTTTAAAAGCGGAGCCTACTTCACTCCCTTTCAAAGCCACTTGAGTTCCTTCAACGATATCAAATTCATTAAGTTAAAGGTTTTTGCCAAAAACCAGTCGTAGCCCTCCGTCATTTCAGATTAGTGTTGTTTAGTATTTGTGCTACGTATGTCATGCTCTGTCGAGGAGTAGTGTTCGGTAGTTATGAAGTGTTTTTCTGCCGCATAGATATGTGGATTGGTTAGGACAGTCGTGCGGCCTTATTGACTCCGTCAAGGGCTCGTGCGGGTGAGTTTAATACAATCAAGATAATGACGGGTTGAACTTGACTAGGACTTTTTGATTTGTTGACTCGGTCAAGGTCACTGGGGTCATAGGGTTAAAAACCATGTCGGGAGTTTTAAATATAAGGGAAACTTGCCGAGTATGCGCATACCTTCTGGAGTGTGGTGATTTTGGTCGGCTTCCGTCGAAATTATCACATAATGATAGTTGGGTCCTGATTCCTATTAGTGAGTAGGTATTACTCCAGGAAGATTTTCACTTCACAACTAGCTAACCTATTAGGTGTCAAGAAAGATGTTAACAGGGTTATACCTCTGCGAAAACGAGGTTATTTAATTAGGTCCGTGCAAAAGCACGGGGAGTCTCCCTCGAAGTATCAACACTAGCCTGGCTGAACGGTTAGCAAACTTGTAAAGTGTAAATGATCCCGACTACTTCTCCTTTTAGGGTTTGAAGGAGATTTCGAGGAAACGGTGGAAGTTATCCTGACTAGATAAAATAATTAACCAATCTAATCTTGATAGAATACACGCTGAGTGTTTCTTTTCTCTCTAGTTTACGACCATGACTGACCTTACACTAAAACTCATAAACCAAGTTAACTGAATCTTTTTAAGTCTGGTTTTAGATTGCCATGATTCACGACAAAGTCGTATATATCCCAGTCACTCCTATTTTACTCTTTGCATTTTCCAGAACACTCTGTATCACTACGGATATCCATATTATTTGGAATGGTCTTCTCGTATAATTACATACGAACTCGAAAAAATTTATTTAAGTCTGAGGATGGCCACAAGTTCTGGAGAAATTGAATTGTATGATTCGGTTGTCTCCCCTTTTTCATCTTCTCTCAAGTTGTGAGCTCTATGTATTAGGAGAGTATACATGTTATGCTTGTTGGATAGTTTTCTTTCAAACCTTAAGCTGGTGCTGAAAGGTAGGGAAGTGCTGAAAGGTAGGGAACGAAGAAAACCAACGAGCCTAGGTTGGTGTTCAGAAGCTAAGATAAGGAGGCATATAAAGGGATTGCAGTAAAAGCAAAGGAAATTACAACTAGTGTCATGAATCTGGACAGTGGAAAAGGCATTACTAGAAATACCCGGCCACCCTCTTGAACCATTTATGTTTTAGTTTTTCTGTGTAGTTTTAATTGAAAACTGTTTTCCCAATTAATTCTGGTTCCGGGACATGTATATACCGGATAGGAATCTCACATTTGTATGTCGTTACAGATGCTGAGAAGGAGTAGGATATTTGGAAATGGATGATTTGGTCCTCAATATCGGAATTCGTAGCAATTGGTGATATTTGATTAAATCACCCGATTTAGTCTAACGGCAAATATTTGGTTTTTAATAACCGTTACTATACACCAATTTTTTAAATGATATATCTGTATCTTTATTTTATAAAGTGAGATATAATTTTTGAAAATTGTGTCCTAAACATTTACCTTTATCAGTTAAGCTGTATTGAATAACGGTATAAACGTTCTTATTCAACTTACAACATATGAAGTTTGAGTTAGTATACTCTTGGGACTTATACATCGTAATGTATGTTATCTGGTGTCCTTTAGGACAAGAGATTGGTACTCTTACTTCATTCCAGTTTACCTATGAATTCTCTGGTTTTAGACACGCGTTCGTTGAAATGCAAAGTCCAATGATTTTGAGAACTTCAAAGGTATAAGAATAAAGTAAAGAACCATACGTTGGAAGTATCAAGATTCTTCGAAATGATCAAAAATGTAAATACTTATGCAAAATATTCCGTCGTAATGATTTTAAGAATTTGATTCTCTTGAAGGTTACGCATCCGTAAGTGCGGTCCTTGATGAGTAATGGTGTATGACCTTTTTTCCATTTAGAAGATATGCACTGGAAACAGCTGCATAACATTTGAATCTATTTCCATCTAAATTAGTGCTTTTGATTTTATATGGACATAGAATGGTAGCATATATTATAGTTGTTGAGATGGAGTTTATCCGATTTTTGTTTAAAAGCAGAATCCGGACGAACTTAAGGCACGCTTCGGTAATGGCAGTTGGTGGGTTATCCCAACCATTCGCAAGGGTTTAACTTCTATCATTTGTAAGATCAATAGTTGCATTGTTCTTGACTCGCCAATTTTTTATAAAAAGGGCTTTTTGCAAAAGAAATTAGTAGGGTATGGTAGAACTGGAAGTGACTACAGAACTACAAACGGTTACTGCAAATTTAATAGAACCTAAGAATTTATTTGGACCCGACAAACCTTAGTTAATCTGCGAATTTTAGTAGGTAATCTCAGCCATCCGAAAGGTATTTCGGTTTCCTAGTAGACGGTGACAGGGAGGTTTGCATTATGGTTATGATGGCCCTACTAGTTATCAATTGGCCATTGGGAAGTGGTGACTTCCGGATGATGGCCCTGCCAGATATCCAAGTTGGACTCCACGCAATTCAGCAAATTATGGAATTTGCCGGATGCTCCTGAAAGGGTAAAACCCATTAGGAGCAAGTAGATCTAAAGAGATCAGTGCAAGTGGAAAGGTAACAACCTATTAAGGCTGGACTTATAGTAAAGAGTTTTCATCAAATACCTGTTGTGTATTGTGTTGAAACTTTTTCTTCAACGTTTGTTTTGAAGTCCATACGAATATTACTTACCACTGCTGCTATTCATGACTATGAGATCTGATAGGTAGATGACTATAATGCCTTTCTAAATGGGAATTTAGAAGTGCACGTGTATATGACTCTGCCAGAGGGTTGATGTAGTCAGTGGGAGCAACGGAAGGTGTATGAGCTGCTTATGTCTATTCATAACTAAAGCGGGCATAGCGGAGACGGAACATCTGTTTTGATGTGAAAGTCAAAGTGTTTGACTTCATCAAAAGAACAGATGAACCTAGTAATAAGGTTGTAGGAAGTATTGTCCTGAGATTTGGATGACATGCTCCTGATAGGAAGTGATGTTTCTATACTACAATCGGTCAAACTTTGGTTGTCACAGATGTTTCTCCACATATGATCTATGTCAGAGTTTCTGGTGACTAGATTTATGTCGATAGATCTAAACTTAGGAAGTGTCCTAATCCGGATGGGACACCATTCTGAAAGGGTTTAGAATGAATGACTTCTAACGTGGTAGTTTCCCCGCAAGTGGAGTCACCCTCTCTAAAAAGAAGTCTTCCAGATTGATTTGGAGAGGGACTAGCATGAATGAAACTCCAATTGCTTTCTCAATTAGGTCAATCATGCGACGTAAAGTACCAGACTAGAAGTTACTTTTACACTTAGTGTAATAAGCAGATATTAATCATGGAGAAACAAAAGGAAGCGGTGAAGAACATATCAGGATGTTCTTGATGTATGGTAATGACAGCCTCCTAAAGGAGGCGGTTACCGGCTTTGGCTTCCGGAGTGACCTGGATGACAGAATGGTTGTCAGAGTTAAAAGTTTACCCTCTTCTGAGGTGCAGTATGTTGGAAAGAGTTCCAAGCGAATACTGAGGTAAACATGGAGCAGGATGCTAACTCAACAGAGAATACAGCCTAAGAAGTATATTGGATAAAGTCGTTCATTTATGAACTTAGTCCCATCAGATATCCAGACAAATTCTGAGGCAGGGTATCGTTCAGTTCGGGAGATAGTTGATCTCCACAAAGTTGAAATATAGAGATAAAATTAAAAACATTATAGCAGATCCACTCACTGAGGCTATTTCTCGAACACACAAGCTGTTAGTAAAGAAGTAGGGTATTCGGTAGCACACAAGGTGTGGATATGCGATACCGCAATAATTAGTCTTAAATACAAGTGGGAGATTGTTGGTTATAGTGCCCTCAAAACAATTATTATAATTGCAGATAAGCGATTATGATAATTAAAGGAGGGCCTACACAGACAGAACAGTTTTGCTCAAGATGATAGTATGCTATCTGGTTTGTCTTTATCATTGATGTGAATGCGTTTTACTGGTTATTACATGTCGCTAATACATAATGATAAAGCCTGTAGGATCTTTTCTTGACTACCAGAGTTATGATGGCGATCATACTTGTGAGAGCTGAATAGTTCATAAGCACATTCTTAAATATCCCTAGTCGTGGTAGTATCGAGACTGGGCATCGATATTCCAGAATAGACTAGTGTATACATTTCTAGACCCGACGAGGGACGGTGGCAGGCCTCATAGCCATTGGTGTGTTGCACCTAAGATTGTATACATGTACTCATTGGAGGTGAGTACACCGGACGGACTTACCGAGAACTTCTAGATGGTACTATACCTATCGCCGGATAGCAGTTCTCTGGTGACATGAGTACGTGTAGTCTGTTGACCTGAGATCGTCATTTGTCTCGTGTGGGTTTCCACTATACTAAGATTACTACTTTATCACGGCTTTACTGAGTCGTGCAAACAGGTTTTACTTGGCTACAATCCCAAGCCAAATGAAGGCAGTGAGCAATCGTCAGGGATTCGTCTCTCCCAGTATAAAGAGTCGATGTCGCACTGTGTTCGGTTGGCTATCACCATAAATTCATGACTATGATGAATGAGATTTACTAATTGTAGATCAGTAGTTTCTCGGTGGGTGATGAGCTTGATATCGACACGACTTATCGGGTTATTAGAGGTCTGACGTTATCCACCCCCTAGACCCGGTATACGATACTCTTAGACGAAAAGACTGGACTGTATGGAGATTGTCACTTACATGCTCTGTAGGGATACAGATGGGTTTGCTTGCCGACCTTCCTTTCGTTCAATACCTGGGTATCCGTTACGTAAAGCTAGTGTCACTGACGTGCTTGTGGTTAAACTCATAGCCAGCGCATTGTCAAGGTCCCATACAAGAAGGTTTCCCGGTTCAGACGAAACGATATAGTGTGTGTATATTTTGATATGCACTCAAGCTCGATTAAATTCGTGTAGTTTATACACGTACTTTAATCGGGTGTTTTGTTAATACTAGTGGATTTGAAAGATAGCCGGATTTTATTTGTGAGCTAGTATTATATCTCTCATTTTCTCTCTTTTAGTATTCGTATTTTTATACGAGTAGGGTATTTGTATTTTGATACGAATACGATATTTATACGAATACAAGTCTTAATACGAATACGGGTATTTGTATCTTAATACGAATATGGGTATTTGTATCTTAATACCAATACGGGTATTATCTCAATATGAATACGGTATTCGTATTTTGATGCGAATACATATATATGTATTTTGATACATATTTGGGTATATATATATATACACACACATTCCACTCACCTTTAGAAGCTTGTTGTAGAGTGTGGATGGATGAATCATAGGGATGACTCACTCATCCACTCACTCTCTACAATATTTGAGAAGGAAAAGAGAAAGAGAAGGATTTGGCTTAGAATTGATTATTCTTAACTCATACATTTCTTCTCTCCTCTTGATGTTAGCTTCTAAAATGAAATAGGGGAAATTGAAAAGGAGAGATCAAGAGAATCATCACCACATCTCTTGTGATAACTTTCTAGCAAGTTGTGATCATAAGTTGCTTCACTAGTTCTTTTTGAGTGAAGCTTGAGCTTGTTCCCGAATTCTCTTGGATGGATCATTTTCGACGAAGGAGGGTCGCCGACCAAGCTTGTTCCCGACGACTTTAAAGCCTTGCTAGAGTAATTAGAACGGTGTAGGGGTCTTCCGCGATTAGCCGGACACACTACAAAGGAAGCCAAACCCCTAAAACCTTGTATGTTTGGTTATCTAGTTTAGTGTTTAGAATCGATTTTAGGGTTTTGGTCCACTGGTGTTTGCTTAAAAGCATTTGTTATCGTTTCCGCATTCGCCGCGAGTCTTACGGCGCGAGCACTAAGGACCTTACATTACGACCCGACCCGTTTGACACCACAATTATTGGGGAGTAAGAATAAAGTGGTGGTTTAGGGATTTCACGTATCCATATAAACCCTTAGTTATTTTAATGTAAATGTGGCGAGAGACTCCCTCTTCTCCCTTGGGTTGTTTTTCCTAATGCTATTTTTACATGGTATCGGAGCACCATCACATCTCTATTCCTATCCTAAAATGACTCCACAAAACTCTAGCCAACCTCATCTCCAGCAAAACCCTAGCCGCCAGTGTTGTCAATGCGCAATGCGTGCAAAGGATGCAATATGCCCGAGGTGCAAGGCGCTCGCCTAAGGCGCACGCCCGAGTGCCGAGTGTGTGAGACCCACAAATTTTTTATAATGTTTATACTTTAATTTAGTATTGCTTTTACCTAAAAGACATGAATTATGCACGTGAAAATAGAAAAGAATGTTTAATACTTAAATTTCCAACATCAATTTTATGCATACATTATAAAATAGAAAAGAATGTCTTTACTGAGATAAGAGCAATCATATAAGATTCCTCCTCGAAAATTTAATTTCAGACTTGATCTCGGACCTCACTTACTCAATTTTAAAAGCAAAATCTAGAAATAAGGTCAACTAACCGTGAACAAAAAATTTTGGATCGTCATGACGGCTGAAAACGTCAATAGCAACTCGTCCTCCTCCTCCCCCTGCCATACCATCTCCTCCTGAAGCAGATATTTGTCCACCGCCACTCCTGCTCTTGATGAAGAACATCAGACAAAATATAAATGTTACTTTAACATAAATTAAACTTCTCCATGATTATTTAGCATACACAAAAATATTGAATGTGAGAAAATAGTAGGATGTCAAACCATATTTCCTTAGTGGCAAGCATACATGTCTTCATATAATTCCCAAGAATAAACAATAACATCAAAACACCAGGTTAAAATTAAGATGATGCAATGATACACATACACTGTGACAATCAATCAGTGATTGCTTGCAAATTGAAACCAGAATTCTATCATTCAAACATCTACATGTACATGTCTTTGAACTGATCCACCAATCCAGTCTGGATTTGGTCAACTTCTAGCCAAAACACTTTCAGGGGAAAAGGGGGAAAATAAAGAAGTTGCATCATGTTGTGTGAAGATGGTATTTCTCATTCCAACGATAATGCAAAATGATCATCATGCACGAAATGAAAAAAGTGCATCAATAAAAGTTAGAGCCTTCCCTTCCCACACTTCCATCTCTCACACGGTTTAAGAATACAATAAATTCATGAACTGCATATACATATAAGAATAATAGGCGCATAGACCAAAAAAAGTGATGATATAGAAATCAATCTATTTTATGGATAATCCGATAAAGGAGACTACCAGATATGTATCAGATGTTCAGATCGCATGATAAGTATTAGATACTCCTTTTGATGTAATTGTAATGCAGATGGATAAGAGACATATCTACTACTAAAAAGTTTAAAAATCCGATACTTGAGTGAGGGTTCAAAATTTTTTATGATTAGTAAACTCATTTATAATACTTTCTAGATAAAAGGGTAAGGATTATAGACATAGGATGTGATTCTATTGACAAGATCATAGTGGAACCGAAAAGAAATTAAAGAAAAATGGGTGGTAAATCAAAATATAGAAGTTACTTACAAGGAATGGTTAAGTGTATTTTAGTCTCATTTGAGCTTATGTTGAAGTATAGAAGAGTTCCCATTTATTTGGTTTCTATTTCAGAAAATTTACTATCAGTTATAGGCTATTATTGGTATACTTTTATTGGGTTTTTTCCGACACCAATAGAATTTATAAAATTTCTACAAAATGTCCCCTACAGTGATATATGTCTACGTGCAAGTGCATGTAGCCAAAGTTAAAAAGTCATATTACAGCTATTTTGTAATTAATTCTAAGAGAACCTTGCTTAAGAATTTCATAAAGATTGTTACCTAGTGGTTTGGAAATTTTGGATGCAATTTCAAAACCTTAACATGTGATTCTATGTATCTCTTGATTCCTACTAAATTTACTTGAAAACTCCTAATATTACTCATTGTCTCTTCACGACTTTAAACCTTGATATCGCCATCTTACCCTTCCATCCTCAAGCAAAGAATTTCCAAGTTTTTTAATCCATGAAAGCACCATCCCAGGACCCTACTCTTCTGCTGCTGATTGCAGCAGACAGATCAACAAAGATTTATGTCAGTTAAGCCTTTATCCCGACCGAATTGAATTCAATGCCCTATCCTCGTAACTTACTCAGTCCGCTACAAGCAATCCCACATATTCCTATTTAAACACAAATCACTTTAAAACCCTTATAAAACTTGTTCTAGCCCACCAATCTGAACCTAACTGAAAGCTTACTTTTTCCCTTTGAAACCTAAAGTTCCGGCTCCAAAATCATTGGTTAATCACCACTATGAAAGATGCCAGGAGTTTCCCATGAATCGCAATCCAAGCTTCAGCAGATTCACGTTTCTCACGTATTTCTAATCTCATATAATTATTAGAGTCCTCTTTACATTCATTGTTGTTACGGCGCCACGGCGAGTCACGACAATAGCGAACCGCCGGGACGCCAGGACGACACGGCGCCCGCCATGGCGTCCGTACGGCGACAAGTCTTTCATAATGTGCTACATTATATATATATATATATATATATATATATATATATATAGAATACCATCAAATACACAAATATATCATTATTTAACCATCAAACATAAAACATTTTATATTAAAAACCATTAAAACAAGTCAACATTAGGGTTTTTTTTACTTTTCATTGTTTGGCTCCAACAAAACAACAGCCCCATGGAAAAATTCATCTTTAAAACGAAACCAAAAAATATTTTATGTTTTCTAGACGGCGACATGGAGAACCACCATGAGTCACGGCGGTAACGAACCACCGCGACGCCATGTCGTCGCCTACGCGACGACATGACAACTATGTTTGCAGTACACCTTCATAGCTAGTGTATCTTATTGCTTGTATGCTCATAATATCTATAATTGTTTTGCACCATTTTGTGATCATTATTCTTTAAATTTATTATGGTTTCATCCTAAGATTGATTAGCTACATTCCTACGTCGATTAGCCCATTGGCATACTTACTAAAGTGTGTGTGTTCATACCATATTCCCAATTACACCTACAAATCCATGATAAATCCATGAACCTCGATTCAAATTTATAGTTTTGGGTCTCTCTCTCTCTCTCTCTCTCTCTCTCTCTCGTGTGTGAGAGATGAAACTAAGATAACAACATGCTAGCATCCCATGGAAAAGCTAGACCATGGTTAAAATCATTGACATCCTCTACGTTTATATTACTAAGAAAAAGGACACGTGATATAAACAATTTGACAAAAACCAACATTGGAAACAATTTGATAGCATTTAAAGCATTATTAACATTTCAAGTTTAGATGGAAGTTTTCATATATGTCATGTGCCTTAATTTCTATCTAGATTTTACATTTCCAACTTGGGTTGTGAATTGTGATCCCTAATTTTTTGCTCCATATATGTCATGTACCTTAATTTCTATCTAGATTTTACATTTCCAACTTGGGTTGTGAATTGTGATCCCTAATTATTTGCTTTCCTTCAACACTTACATACACTCAAAACCTTTCCTTACTTATTAGCATCCAATCTGTCCCTTCATTGAATCATTATCTTTTTTTTACTATAATTGTTATTCAACTAGATATGGCTTAGAAATAATCTTGAGCACAGGACATTTTGAGTACAAGTGAGCAATAATAAGATAACCACACAAAAATTCAATTTGGACTATAAACACAATCTAAACCATGACAAATCAATTAGAGTTTCTAGACTCACATCTTGTTAGCTACGATGTATATGCTCCCGCCCGACCCTCCTCCACCCAACAACCCACCATCGCCCCCATCCGCACTAATCACCCCATCGACCTCAAGCACATCCTTAACCCATAAGATCACCCGTCCCCCTCCTCCTCCTCCATAATCCTTTTCCAAACTCGTCGTCCCACCTTTGCTCCCATAACTCAAGGGCATTGTCAAGCTATTCCAAGCATATGCATCCCCTCCCCACGAATCCTCTTGCGTATCCCCATCCTTCACATAACAACTCGCTCCTCTCCCACCATGGCCCCCACCATCCCCGTGGGTCCCGGTCCCGGCCCCGCTCGTCTGCTCCGGCGGGTCCCCAGCCAATGCCTTGGTATTCACCGCCGCTCCTTCAGGAACACTCATATTGGCAGCCGATACTTGCACCGTCCCCGCCACCACCACTGAGTTCCTCCCAATCTGGAACTCCCCGGCGAGTCTTGCCACAATCGAGCATCCTGCGACTGGGCAAGACAGAATCACGTCATCAAGGATCGACAAAGACCCGTTCCCTCTAATAAAGACATCGCCTGAGAAAGTGACGCTGGATTTGAGCTCGCATACGGTGTCGAACGATCCAACGCCGCCGAGCCCCTCCTCACACGAGACAGCGGGCCCCACCGGCGGTGGGGGAGGCGGAGGCGGAGGCGCATAGTCGCGGTCACGGTAGTTCAAGATCGAGAACGTCTCCTTCGATCCCGCGAAGACCAGGACAGAACTAGGGTTAGGGTTTGCGAGGAAGAGGATGAAGACGATAAGCAGAGACGACGTTGCTGGCATTGGAGAGGAGACGAGAAGCTCATCAAGAAACCCTAGATCTCAGATTTTGATTGAACTCGGTGCAAGTTTTTTGGGGGAGTTTTTTTTTTAATGTGGAGGCAAAGTGTTTGTTGTTAATGGTCGCGAGAGAAGAGGGGAAAGTGAACGAAGAAAAGGGCAACGGTCAGTGGACCTGTGGTGCTTAACTGACATGGGCTTGATGGACGTCTGAGATTGTATCTCATGGAGAGACTAGGTTTTTTTCCTAAAATAACCCTTTTTTGTAAAATAAATCCTAAAATAAGACTGTCCAAAACTATTTCCGAGCATGGGACTCCATACGCCACGTCGGATTAGAACTCACAGGTGGCAGTTAGATCAAAGGAAAACGCTATTTTCGGACAGTGTTTTCTTTTAAATGAAAATGCTATCATGGATAGCATTTTCCTTTTAATAAAAATGTTAGTGCAATTAGTATTTTTCTTCTGAGCATTTTGAGTCCCAATCCCCTCTCCAACTGCTCTCTGTTGAACAGTAGGGAGATAAGTATTTGTAAAGAAAGCGCTGACCAAGCGAGCATTTTCTTTATAATGAAAACGCTGACTCGGCGAGTGTTTTCTTTTGCCATATGTCTTGGCTTTAGCCCGAGACTTGGTTCCCAGACTCCCCTTGTTTGCTCTCTGTTGTACGGTAGCTACAGTAAGAGAAAAGCTATATTAAAGAAAACGCTATTAGAGATAGCATTTTCACTTCATTGAAAACGCCATCTCTAATAGCATTTTTATATAAAATACCAGGCCCCACAAAATTCACTATAAAAGGTATCGAGACTTGGGCTTTTTCTCAGTTCTTTCTCACTCGACCGAAGCTAGGGTTTGCTTTCTCTCCTCGCCCCCGCCCCCGCCCCCAAATATCGGGCCCCACATCTTGGTTCGATATTGTATGGACTATCCACACGACCGGAGAACGTTGCGTTTTATTTTCGACTCAAATGAAACGCGGGGCTCCTAATTTATTCGCTATTCCATATTGTTTTCTGCATGCCTGTGATATTATTACACACACACACACATATATTAGATTCTTCTATATATTTTGTGCATCCGTGCTTGCCCTGCCTTCGCTCTGCCGTAAGTTAAGTAACCATACGGTGAAGACTCATGGTGAATGCGCATATAAAAACATGCTATTTTTGGTTGTTTCTGTTGTGTCTAGAAACTTAAATGATGGGACTACATTATATTTTTACTGCAAGGAAAATAAACCTAAAATGATGTTGTTGGAACCGAATTTAAAACTATAGTCTAATCTTTTGCTTTGTATAGAGCTATTCGGTTAGGAATATGCTGCACCTCATTCGATGAGGAAAGAGACTTGATCCCTTTGTGGAGAGTTAGCTCTTAAACAAAAGTTTATGTTACTATAAACCACTCGATTTTCTTCAAAACCACTTATTTTAAAAGTGGAGTCTAAACCATTCATTTTCAAAGCCACTCGAGTTCTTTCAACGATATCAAGTTCATTACATTAAAGGTTATTTGCCAAAAACTAACCGTAACCCTCTGTCATTTCCTACGAATGGTGCTTAGTATTCGTGCTACGTTTGTTGACCTAGTTAAGGCGTAGTATACGGTAGCTAAGTATTGCTTGTTTATAGCATACAATGCGATTAACTAAGACAGCCGTACGACCTTGTTAACCTAGTCAATGGCTCGTGTGGATGGGTTTAGGGTAATCAAGATAACGATGGGTTGAACTTGACTTGCAACTTATGAATTGTTGATCTAGTCAAGGTCATAAGCCGCTTGGAGCAAAAACCATATCGGGGGTTTCAAATATAAAGAAAACTTGCCAAGTGAGCGTATGCGGTTTTGGAGTGTGGTGACTTTGGTCGGCTTCCGTCAAGGTTATCACACAAGTATAGTTAGGTCCCGATTCCTACTGTTGAGTATGTATTACTTCCGGAAGATTTTCACTTCACAACTAGCGAACCCATTAGGTGTCGAGAAAAGCGTTAATGGGGTTATGCCTATGTGGAAACGAGAGTATTTAATTGGGTCCATGAGAAAGCACGGGAGACCTCTCTCGGAGTACCGACACTGGCCTGGCTGAACGGTTGGCGAAATTATAAGGTGTATATGATCCCGACTAGTTCTCCTTTTAGGGTTTGAAAGAGAATTCGAGAAAACAGTGGGCGTCGTCCCGATTAGATAAATTGATTAACTAATCTAATCTTGATAGAGTGCAAGCTGGGTGTTTCTTTTCTCTCTCTGGTTTGCGACCATGGCTGACCTTAAACTAAAACTCGTAAACCAAGTTGACCGAATCTTTTTACCATCTGGTTTTGGAATGTCATGATTCACGATAAAGTCGCATATATCCCCGCTGCTCCTACTTTCCTTTTGCCTTCTCCAGAATACGTCGTATCACTACGATGATCCATATTTCTTGGAAATGCCATCTTATAGTTGCATACGGACTCGAAGAAATTTATTTCAGTTTAAGAATGGTTACAGGTTCTAGAGAAATTAAATTGTATAATTATGTTGTCTTTCCCATTACCTTTTCTCGAGTTGAGAGCTTCTTGTATTAGGAGTGTACACTAGTTACGCTTGTTAGATAATTTTCTTCCAAACCTTATACTGGTGCTGAAAGGTAGGGAAGAAAGAATATCGTTCCCTTAAAAGGGGGAAGAAAAGAAAGAAGAGACGAATTCCTTTCACATGCAAAGCATGTGAGCGTTCTGATTTTAAGGAGAATTAAAATCCACAGTTTGGCCCTACATGTTAAACACGTGAGCGCTCATATGCTTTGCATATGAGCGCTGAAAATAAATAACCAAGGGTCAAACAGACCCCACGTATTAAACATGTGAGCGCTCACATGCAAAACATATGAGTGCTGAAAATAAATAATCAAAGGGAAAACATGCCCCACATGTTAAACACGTGAGCACTCACATGCAAAGCTCATGAGCACTGAAAATAAATAACCAAAGACTAAACAGACCCCGCGTGTTAAACATGTGAGCGCTCGCATACAAAACATATGAGCGCTGAAAGGAAATAACCAAAAAACAAATAAGCCTCGCGTGTTAAACACATGAGCGCTCATATATAGATAAGCTAAAACTCCATACTGTGGGGTCACGTGTTAAACACACGAGCACATCATTTTAAAACGCTAGGTTTAGATAGAATTAAATTCTATATAGAATTAATTCTATTTGGGGAAATATCCTCCGGATCTTTCCAAAACGAGAAAGATTTTTCTCTATTAAAAAGAAAACTTTTGGATTCAAAATTCAATGGTGATTATAATATCACTGACTAAATCAGAAAATCAAATCAATTTCTTTGTTAGGAAAATATTTTCCTAATCTTGCTAAAACTAACAGAAAATATTTTCTGTTAAATAGAAAATCGCCGGATCAAAGATCCAACGGTGGACAAAATCCCCCGGGTGATTTTTAAGATCAATTAAATCAATTGGTATCTCTCAATGAAAGATTTTCTCAAACCGATCAATATTTTTCCTCACCTATATAAAGGACCCGAGACTTCAAGTCTCAGGAGGAGAATCAGCCCCATAAAGTGATAAAAAACTACAACTGAGAATTTAATTCTCATGCTGAAGAAAAGTTCCTTCTCCCTTCAAACCCTAAGTAAAGGTAAAGAAAAAGCAGAGATCAAAATATCTCCTTTACCTATCATACATAAATAAAAGGGTT
This sequence comes from Agapanthus africanus, assembly GCA_030015575.1. Classification (NCBI taxonomy): domain Eukaryota; kingdom Viridiplantae; phylum Streptophyta; class Magnoliopsida; order Asparagales; family Amaryllidaceae; genus Agapanthus; species Agapanthus africanus. Next base: position 450,876,751 of record JASDDO010000001.1, on the reverse strand, counting down.
TAACCCTCCATAAAGATCTTAATTCTTTCTCTGGATCGGAGATTCGCAAGATAAGTCTTCCATAAATTGAGAATTTAATTCTCATCAGGAAGGTTTTGCTCTTCAGACTTAAAATTTAGGGGGGAAACTAGATATGAAAAAAGAAACATGAAGAAAAGAAATGGAGCTTATAGCTTAAGAATTCAATTCCTCTAAAAACAGGGTTTAACCCTATATAAAGAACTTAGTTATTATAAAAAAAAAGAACATAAGAACTTAGTTCTCAAAACCCCGATCCCGGATCTTCAAAACAGAGATCTTGGTGATCGTCAATGGTCAAAACACCATTAACAGAAGTTTAACTTCTTTCAAAATAAATAAATAGAGATTATATCTCCAAGGGCTGAGTGCCTCAAGTGAAACACAAGTGAGCGCTTAAAAAACTCAATGCCTCACATGAATACACGTAAGCGCCCATAAATGAGAACTCGACGCTTCTCACGTGAAACACACGCGAGCACTTAAAAACTTAGTGCCTCACGTGATACATGCATGAGCGCTAAAAAAAAGTGGAAGATAGTGGCTCACGTGAAACACACGTGAGCGCTCAAAAACTCAGCGCCTCACGTGAAACACACGTGCGCCCATAAATGAAAGCTCAGCGCCTCACGTGAAACACACGTGAGCGCCAAGAAACTCAGCTCCTCACGTGGTGTCACGCCCCGCTTCCCTGTGTACGGCGAAGGGGACGCGACGAGGTCCGCTACGTATATACTCAGAAGTACATACGGTAAGCGTATCTAAGCAATATAAAATAAATACACAAGAGACAAGAAATAAAAAGAACAGCAACTTTTATTTATTAACATTCTTTGTACAATGCATGAAAAGAAATACAACTGAAATAAAAAGATGCCTAAACAGTGGCATAACAGGAAATGAAAAGTAAAGAAAGGAAAAGTGTACAATGAAACTACAGTGCAGGGTCTTAAGTAAACTGCTCCAAGTCTTCTAGCGAAGGCTCAACCTCTATCGGGTCCAAATCACCTGACGACATTCAAGGAAGAGAGAAACAGAATGTCGTCAGCGAACAGGTCGCTCGGTAAGTCCCAAAAGTAAGAGGAAAGTAGAAAAAGACAGAATAAGAAGATACATTTTAAAGTGTAAACTGTTGTTGTAATGTTATGTTAACGCTGTTGTTTGTAGCTTGGTACAGAAAGATGCCAGTGTATACGAGGGGAGTCTCTATATGCCAGAGACTAAGGGCACGTATAGTACAAGGTATCGTTTATGCCACGGTACAACAGCAACTGGATTCATGTTAGGTGTGTTAAATCTGACCACATCGTGCCACCTTTAACACCTTCCGTACCAATCTACCCCTTAAACCCCGCGATGTCTTGTTTGTATTGTTATCTTGTAAATTGTGTTGGTTGTATGATTGATTGACTGACTGACCGAAACCATGATATCAGGAAACAGTTGTAACCGTAGAGTCATGTAAATGGAATACTGGGAAACATGTAAAATGAATATATCCATGGTTCGGTTCAGCCAAATTGTATAAACTTATAATTGTATTAATGGATTCATGTGTTCATATTGAATTGGAAACTTGTAGATTATGAATTGACTTGAATCATATTCAAGTCAGATTAATCAGACTCAAACCCGAGTCAGACAATCATAAATGTGAATCAAATTCTTATAATTGCTAGGGTCCTTAGGGTAATTTATAAAACTTGAGGGGGTTTTATGTAAAAATACTTTTATATACTTTTCAAAATACACCTCAAGTATTTATTGTTCGTCTTTAGAGTTGTAATGAGGGTGGATTTTATGTCGTGACATTTCTAGTGAAAATACCCTAGTTATAGGTATTTATCTGTAATATTGATTCTTTGAAGTTCATGGTATTTTAGTGTAAAATTTATTCTTGTGATTTTTTTAGAAAAAGGTGGAAAATTTATATTATATTAAAATAGATATTTAAATGATAAATATACATATGTTTATACAGAAATAATTTTTTAATAAATATTTTACATTCCAAAAATCTCATTTTCTTAAGATATCGTATTTTAAACCTTTCGAGACCGAATGCTCCTTGCGGAGGTCTGAATCTCGCACTACTAGCCCGAGGGTGCGCGATAAACCGCACGATCCCGAACAGGTTCCCCAAATATGGGTTGTAGAGGCGCTTTGCAAAGATTGTAAAATACTAATCCTTTAGAAAACGGTTTTATAAAGTAAAAGGTATTTATTTGAAAAGTGTAATTTTCCGTATTTTAGATTCTAGGGTTTCCTAAGCCAACTAGCCTATTTCTAAAAGGTCTAAACGACAAGTCGTTAGAAGCCTCAAATCGCCTCTTCACCGCCAATTGCGGCCAGGTAAGTGCCAGGTAAGTGGGAGGCTCTCCACTACAAGTAATGGCCCTAATTAAGTAACCACTTGCCTTAGACACACTTGCCTAGGCACCACAAAGTCAGGTTTAGATAAACGATCGATGTCCACAACTTATCGTATTTTCCTAGTAAGAAATATTTACTTAAAAGTGTAACAAATCTAAAACCTTTAAGAATGGTTTTATGAAGATTATGGTATTTTAATGAAAATTTCGTTTTATCGTATTCTAAGTTTTGATGATATCATTTTAGGGTTGTATTTGCGTGTGTGTGGAGGTAGGTCGTTATCTCGTGCTCTAGTTTAAACGTATAGCAAGTTAAGGGTTAAATGTGAAATTGAAACATGATGGTATTAAAGTGTAAAAATACGGTAAATTGAAAAGGTTATCATTTCATGTGTGAAAACTTATTCAAATTGACTTTTATAAGTTTAATGGTCAAGATAGAGATGTTTAGGAATGATTGAATTGATTAGAAGAAGAAAAATAAACATTATGGTATTAAAGTGAAAAAGAATACGATATTGCAAAAGCTATCATTTCATATGAGAAACTTTGTCCAAATTAGTTGTTATGTGATTAATAGTCGACATGAATAAGTTTAAGTATTATGGAATTGGTGACAAGTGAGATTTTATAGAAAACCAAATCGGAAATCGGTTTGTTCCGATTTCCGTCGTGTTTCGAAATTTCGTATTTTTGAGAAGTAGAAAGAAGGAAAGAATGGGACTTATGGGTTTCGATTTATACTAAAGAGTATAGGGGAACTAAAGAAGTTGCCGAGGCGTTGCTTCGTCATCGGTTGTTTCTAAAAACGTCGCCGGAATTCCCGCCGGAATCTCGTCGGAGTTTCGCCGCGAACTTGTTTTCAAAGCACACACTTCTTGGAAAACTTTTGAGAGAGTGGCTTAAGATTTTGGGGGTGAGAGGGTAGTGTGTAGGGTTGGTATTTATAGGGTTAGGCTAGGGTTAGGGTAGATGAAAAGTTAAAAATAAAAATGTGATAAAATGTAATAAAAATGTATTAAAAGTGGAGTAATTAGGGTTTTTAAAGAGTTCTGGAAGTGGTATGAAGCTGAAATTTTTCAGGTGCATAGGGAATATGAAAAGACACAACTTTCATGTTGTGACCATCGCCGGAATCGGTGGTGACTCGGCCGTGACTCGGTCGGAGCACTGAGTTGGCCGAGTTGGCCGATTCCCGGCCGAGTCCGGTGGCCTGGATCCTCTCCGACGGTTCATCTAACTCCTTCAAGTGTTACATGTTTGGGTGTAGTGGGTTTTTTGTGAGATATGCACGTGTAAACTCTTGGTATTCTAAAGGTTTTAAAAAAAATCAATATTAAAAATAATATGGGGTATGGGATTTGAACTCTGGTGGCTTGGTTCAGCAGTTCAAGGTATTACCAATGAGCTACAAGCTCCTTCCTGTAATTATGGAGTTATTTAATTACTTAAAATGATAGCAGCAATAGTAAATACTCCAAGTATACATTAAATTTAAAGTAATTTCTTGTACACTAAAAATGGAGTTATTACATTCTTGTAGCTTGTAATTAAAAACAAAATAATTACTTATATCTTGTGCTCAGGCTAAAATACCCCTTTATGGATTTTGAAAAAAAAATTAAAATTTTGTGTAGAAAAATGTATAGGAAAATTAGGGTTGTTACATTCTACCCTCCTTATAAAAATTTCGTCCTAGAAATTTTCAATTTTTATTTGAGGACTAGTTTACAAAGAGGTGAGGATATCTTGCACGCATTTCATCTTCCCTTTCCCACGTGGATTCTCCTGTAGTGTCTTTCCTCCACATTACCCGGACCAAGTTAACTTCCTTGTTCCGAAGTGTCTTCACTTTCCTGTCCAGGATCTCCACAAGTTGTTGCTCACTAGACAAGTCGGGCTGTATAGTGAGCTCGGAATGATCAAGTACATGGCTGGAGTCACTCACATACTTTCTGAGTTGGGATATGTGGAACACGTTATGCACTCCTTCCAATGAGGGTGGAAGCGCTAAGCGGTATGCCACTTCACCGACTCGTTCGAGTATGTCGAACGGTCCAATATATCCCAGACTCAATTTACTCCGTCTTCCAAATCGGATCACTCCGCGGTTCAGAGATATCTTCAAGAATACATGGTGTCCTGACTGGAACTCCAAGTGTCGTTTCTTTGCATCAGCCTGGTGTTTCTGTCGATCTTGGGCTATGCGCATTCTTTCCCTGATAGTACGAACCACATCAACGGTCGCTACTATCATCTCTGGTCCAAGAAGTTCCCTATCTCCGATGTCGTCCCAACTTAATGGTGATCAACACTTCCTTCCATACAATGCTGCAAAAGGTGCCATTCCTATGCTTTCTTGGTAGCTGTTATTGTACGCGAACTCCACAAGATGCAGGTGATCTTCCCACGATCGTTTGAAGTCTAGCATACACGCTCTGAGCATATCCTCCAAGATCTAAATAGTTCGTTCCGACTGACCATCTGTTTGTGGATGATAAGCCGTGCTGAAGTTCAGACTTGTTCCCAAGCTAGCTTGCAGACTCTGCCAAAATTGTGATCGGAACCTGGTGTCACGATCGGAGACAATGCAGACCGGTACTCCATGAAGTCTCACAATTTCCTGTATGAGTTCATGGGTATCAGAGATAGTACATTATGAAGAGTTTAAATCTTAATTAGATTATTACCTCCATGTACTTCTTTGCTAGTGTCTCAGTTGATTGGCCAACTCGAAATGGGATGAAGTGAGCCGACTTTGTGAGTCGATCCACAATGACCCATATAGTATCGTTACCCTTTGTGCTGCGAGGAAGAGCAGTCACAAAGTCCATTGTGATGTGCTGCCACTTCCATTCTGGAATTGGTAACGGTTAAAGTAATCCAGCTGTCCTGTGATGTTCAGCCTTTACTTGCTGACACACCAAACATTTTGCGACGCTTCTGGCTACTTCACGCTTCATTCCATGCCACCAATAATTCTGACATAGATCTTTGTACATTTTGGTACCTCCAGGATGTACTGAGCAGGGAGAGTTGTGAGCTTCTTTCATCAACTCTTCCCGAACAGGACCTTTTGGTACACACAATCTGCTGCTGTATCTCAAAGATCCGTCTTCATGGATGATGAAGTCTGTTCTGAGTCCATTCTTCACTTGTTCTCTAATCTTTTGCAACTTAGCATCACTTGCTTGAGCTGCTTTGATCTGATTGACAATGGTTGATTGAACTTGTAGATTCATCAAACTTGAAGCATTACCTGGCATGACTACTTCAATCTCCATCTGATGCAAGTCTTGCTGAAGCTTCCACTGAGCGGTAAGATTCATCGATAAGGGTTGGCGACTAAGAGCATCAGGTACTACGTTCACCTTCCTTGGGTGATATTGCAAGTTGTTGTCAAAGTCCGCCATGAGTTCTAACCATCTTCTCTGCCGCATATTCAACTCCTTCTGAGTAAACACATACTTCAGACTTTTATGATCTGTGTATATGTTCACTCGTTCACCAAGTAAGTAGTGGCGCCAAATCTTGAGAGCAACGATGACGGCTGCCAACTCCAGATCATGCGTCGGATAATTGCGCTCATGAGTCTTCAGTTGTCTTGAAGCATAAGCCACAACCTTACCGTGCTGATGTAGAACACATCCTAATCCCTTACCGGATGCATCACAATGCACTTCGAATCCTCCAGATTGATCCGGTATTACGAGAATAGGTGCAGATGTCAATCTTGACTTGAGTTCTACGAAAACTTGTTCACATGCTTCTGACCACACAAATTCTTCATTTTTTCATGTGAGCTTGGTCAGGGGTGTTGCTATCTTTGAGAACCCTTCAATGAACCTTCTGTAATATCCAGCTAAACCCAAGAAACTCCGAATGTCCTTCACTGACTTTGGTGTAGGCCATTCGCTGACTGCTGAAACTTTTGCTGGATCCATAAAAATTCCTTCTCCTGATACGATATGTCCAAGAAAACCAACTTGATTTAGCCAAAACTCACACTTGCTGTACTTGGCATAAAGCTTATGTTGTCGAAGAGTTTCCAGGACAATTCGTAGATGCTCCGCATGCTCTTTCTGATTCTTAGAATATACCAGGATGTCGTCGATGAAGATGACAACAAACCTGTCTAAATACTCCCGAAAAACTTGGTTCATTAGGTTCATGAATATTGCTGGTGCATTGGTCACTCCAAATGGCATCACTAGAAATTCGTAATGTCCATATCGAGTTCTGAAAGCTGTTTTGTGAATATCAGCTTCCTTGACCTTCACTTGATGATAACCCGAACGAAGATCCAATTTAGAGAAAACACAAGATCCACTTAGTTGATCGAATAAATCATCGATGCGCGGGAGTGGATACTTGTTCTTTATAGTGACTTCGTTCAAGGCCCTATAATCGATGCACATTCTGTATGAACCTTCTTTCTTCTTCACCAGTAGTACAGGTGCTCCCCAACTTGAAGTGCTGGGACGAATCCATCCTTTCGCCAATAATTCGTCCAACTGTGTTCGAACTTCCTTCAAACCTTCCGGGCTTAGTCTATAAGGTGCTTTGATCACCAGTTGTGCTCCTGGTACTAAATCAATACTGAATTCAAGAGCTCGATCGGGAGGCAAACCTGATATATCGTCAGGAAATATATCTTCGAACTCTCGAACTACCTCTGGTCTTATTTCTTCTTCCGCTTGAGCTGCCGCAACTACTGCTTCCCTTGGTTTCGCTTTGTAGGTACCTGGCTCCAGGGTACGATCTCCGCTCTTGAAATAGAAGACCGGATAGTCTGGAATCTCGAATACTACCCTCCTTTGACGACAGTCGATGGTAGCATAAAAGGTTCTAAGCCAATCCATTCCTAGAACCACATCGAAGTTCGGTATGTCCAGTACTTTGAAGTCAGCATAAAACTCTCGACTGCAGACGACGACTGGACACAAGCTGTATCCCATAGTTGCCTTTAGAACGCCATTTCCGGAACTGACATTCCAGCTAGATACAAGCGGTGAGACTGGAATCGCATGGGTTCGGACAAACCGTTGCGACATAAAGCAGTGGGATGCTCCAGTATCAAACAGTGCAAGTGCAGGTAGTGAAGCTACTAGGATTGTACCTAAGGTATATGGTATATGTTTTAGGTATAGGGAAGGTGTGTTGATAAGCAAGACTAAAAGATAAGTTTGAGAAGGGAAATTTACCAGTAATAACTTGACCAGTGGCCTCAGCTTCTTCCACAGACATCATGAAAGCCTGGCGCTTTGGCACATTCCTCCTGGCCTGAGGAGCATTCCTCGGAACGTTCCTTTGAGCTTGATGGAACTGTCGAGGAGGTAGTGCAGCTTGCGGTCCTCTGGGTGGTGCAGGCAGTGCAAGTCTTGGAGCAGGGGCTTGGATGGCTGGACGCTGTGGATAATTGTTTGCTGGCCTGGGTGCAGCAACTGGGTTTTGTTTATGAGGACAAGCCCCAATACTATGAGCAGCTGAGCCGCAGATCAAGCAAAGGTTGTTCGCACGTCGGCAATCTCTAGCCAGATGCCCATTTTTCTTGCAGTAGTTACAAAAGGCTGGGCTGGGTCTGCTGATTGGTGCTCCAGGACGTCTTGGCACAAAAGGTGGTCTGGACGAGACTCCACCTGCCATCTGGTTAGCATGGCGCTTGACTCCTGCAGACTGAGGCCTGCCCCTTGCTTTTATCACTGCCTCATAACTGCGGGCAGCTTGAGCATCCTCATGAGTCAAAAAATTTCCTGTGGCTAAAGCAGCCTGAATCTCCGTGTCCAGTCCCTGTTGGAAATGACGGGCTCTGATATCGTCCGTCGGTATCAAGTGTGCCGCAAATCTGTTACGGTCTTGTGTTAGCTGTGTATTATGTGATATCAAAAATTTGAAATACCGTGACATATCTTACCGACTGAGCATGGTGAATTCAGCGTCATACTCATCTACTGACTTGTCCCACATCGAACCTTGTTGTAGATGAATGAATTGCTGCTCCATGGCAAATCTGGCAGTCACAGGGAAGTACTTCGCGTCGAACTTCTCGCGAAAAGTCTTCCATTCAATAGGTTGTACAAGACGGCTTTCTTCCGCCTTCCACCAGTTGCGAGCATTGTCCGTGAGTTGCAGCTTTGCAACTCGAACCCAAGCTATTTCTGGCACTTGTGCTGCTGCCAGATCATCCTCGATACTTTGAGCCCATTCCTCAGCTTCCAGTGGGCTTCCCTTTCCTGAGAACTGTTTGGGATGTAAAGCTCTGAATTGCTTCACCCCAGGTGCTTCAGTCTCGGGACGGCTTAAGAGCTGCTGCTGTCCCTCTAGGAGGCTACGGATTGCCTCAAGCAGAACCGTTTGCTCATTGAGTGGAGCAGGAACGGCAGGTGTGAGAGGTAGTGGTGGAGGTGTGTTGTTGACATTGGTGCTGGTGTTGTTCGGCGAATCCATAACCCTGAAGAAAAATTTGGGTTAGGACAGATTCAAATGAAATGATAAGATTCAAGGAATATGAAATTGTAAGATTCAAGGAACATGAATTGTAAAGAATGTTTTAGTTGCTGGTTCTTGTGTTTTATATTGCTTAGGGTTCCATACAGCTTGACCTGCATGGGCTACCAACAAAACCTGTCACGCTCCGCTTCCCTGTGTACGGCGAAGGGGACGCGACGAGGTCCGCTACGTTTATACTCAGAAGTACATACGCTAAGCGTATCTAAGCAATATAAAATAAATACACAAGAGACAAGAAATAAAAAGAACAGCAACTTTTATTTATTAACATTCTTTGTACAATGCATGAAAGGAAATACAAATGAAATAAAAAGATGCCTAAACAGTGGCATAACAGGAAATGAAAAGTATAGAAAAAAAGTGTACAATGAAACTACAGTGCAGGGTCTTCAGTAAACTGCTCCAAGTCTTCTAGCGAAGGCTCAACCTCTGTCGGGTCCAAATCACCTGACGACATTTAAGGAAGAGAGAACAAGAATGTCGTCAGCGAACAGGTCGCTCGGTAAGTCCCAAAGGTAAGAGGAAGGTAGAAAAAGACAGAATAAGAAGATATATTTAAAGTGTAAACTGTTGTTGTAATGTTATGTCAACGCTGTTGTTTGTAGCTTGGTACAGAAAGATGCCAGTGTATACGAGGGGAGTCTCTATATGCCAGAGACTAAGGGCACGTATAGTACAAGGTATCGTTTATGCCACGGTACAACAGCAACTGGATTCATGTTAGGTGTGTTAAATCTGACCACCTCGTGCCACCTTTAACACCTTCCGTACCAATCTACCCCTTAAACCCTGCGATATCTTGTTTGTATTGTTATCTTATAAATTGTGTTGGTTGTATGATTAATTGACTGACTGACCGAAACCATGATATCAGGAAACAGTTGTAACCGTAGAGTCATGTAAATGGAATACTGGGAAACATGTAAAAGGAATATATCCATGGATCGGTTCAGCCAAATTGTATAAACTTATAATTGTATTCATGGATTCATGTGTTCATATTGATTTGGAAACTTATAGATTATGGATTGACTTGAATCATATTCAAGTTAGATTAATCAGACTCAAATCAGGGTCAAACAATCAGAAATGTGAATCGAATTCTTATAATTGCTAGGCTCCTTAGGGTAATTTATAAAACTTGAGGGGTTTTTATGTAAAAATACTTTTATATACTTTTCAAAATACATCTTAAGTATTTATTGTTTGTCTTTAGAGTTGTAATGATGGTGTATTTTATGTCGTGATATTTCTAGTGAAAATATCCTAGTTATAGGTATTTATCTGTAATATTGATTCTTTGAAGTTCATGGTATTTTAGTGTAAAATTTATTCTTGTGATTTTTTTAGAAAAAGGTGGAAAATTTATATTATATTAAAATAGATATTTAAATGATAAATATACATATGTTTATACAGAAATAATTTTTTAATAAATATTTTACATTCCAAAAATCTCATTTTCTTAAGATGCCGTATTTTAAACCTTTCGAGACCGAATGCTCCTTGCGGAGGTCTGAATCTCGCACTACTAACTCGAGGGTGCACGATAAACCGCACGATCCCGAACGGGTTCCCCAAAGATGGGTTGTAGCGGTGCTTTGCAAAGATTGTAAAATACTAATCCTTTAGAAAACGGTTTTATAAAGTAAAAGGTATTTTTTTGAAAAGTGTAATTTTCCGTATTTTAGATTCTAGGGTTTCCTAAGCCAACTAGCCTATTTCTAAAAGGTCTAAACGACAAGTCGTTAGAAACCTCAAATCGCCTCTTCACCGCCAATTGCGGCCAGATAAGTGCCAGGTAAGTGGGAGGCTCTCCACTACAAGTAGTGACCCTAATTAAGTAACCACTTGCCTTAGACACACTTGTCTAGACACCACAAAGTCAGGTTTAGATAAACGATCGATGTCCACAACTTATCGTATTTTCCTAGTAAGAAATATTTACTTAAAAGTGTAACAAATCTAAAACCTTTAAGAATGGTTTTATGAAGATTATGGTATTTTAATGAAAATTTCGTTTTATCGTATTCTAAGTTTTGATGATATCATTTTAGGGTTGTATTTGCGTGTGTGTGGAGGTAGGTCGTTATCTCGTGCTCTAGTTTAAACGTATAGCAAGTTAAGGGTTAAATGTGAAATTGAAACATGATGGTATTAAAGTGTAAAAATACGGTAAATTGAAAAGGTTATCATTTCATGTGTGAAAACTTATTCAAATTGACTTTTATAAGTTTAATGGTCAAGATAGAGATGTTTAGGAATGATTGAATTGATTAGAAGAAGAAAAATAAACATTATGGTATTAAAGTGAAAAAGAATACGATATTGCAAAAGCTATCATTTCATGTGAGAAACTTTGTCCAAATTAGTTGTTATGTGATTAATAATCGACATGAATAAGTTTAAGTATTATGGAATTGGTGACAAGTGAGATTTTATAGAAAACCGAATCGGAAATCGGTTTGTTCCGATTTCCGTCGGGTTTCGAAATTTCGTATTTTTGAGAAGTAGAAAGAAGGAAAGAATGGGATTTACGGGTTTCGATCTATACTAAAGAGTATAGGGGAACTAAAGAAGTTGCCGAGGCGTTGCTTCGTCGCCGGTTGTTTCTAAAAGCGTCGCCGGAATTCCCGCCGGAATCTCGTCGGAGCTTCGTCGCGAACTTGTTTTCAAAGCACACACTTCTTGGAAAACTTTTGAGAAAGTGGCTTAAGATTTTGGGGGTGAGAGGGTAGTGTGTAGGGTTGGTATTTATAGGGTTAGGTTAGGGTTAGGGTAGATGAAAAGTTAAAAATAAAAATGTGATAAAATGTAATAAAAATGTATTAAAAGTGGGGTAATTGGGGTTTTTAAAGAGTTCTGGAAGTGGTATGAAGCTGAAATTTTGCAGGTGCATAGGGATTATGAAAAGACTGTGACCATCGCCGGAATCGGCCGAATCTGTGGTGACTCGGCCGTGACTCGGTCGGAGCACTGAGTCGGCCGAGTCAAGGCCGAGTTGGACGATTCCCGGCCGAGTCCGGTGGCCTGGATCCCCCCCGACGGTTCATCTAACTCCTTAAAGTGTTATTTGTTTGGGTGTAGTGGCATTTTTGTGAGATATGCACGTGTAAACTCTTGGTATTCTAAAGGTTTTAAAAAAAATCAATATTAAAAATAATGTGGGGTATGGGATTTGAACTCTGGTGGCTTGGTTCAGCAGTGCAAGGTATTACCAATGAGCTACAAGCTTCTTCTTGTAATTATGGAGTTATTTAATTACTTAAAATGATAGCAGCAATAGTAAATACTCCAAGTATACATTAAATTTAAAGTAATTTCTTGTACACTAAAAATGGAGTTATTACCCTTGTAGCTTGTAATTAAAAACAAAATAATTACTTATATCTTGTGCTCAGACTAAAATACCCCTTTATGGATTTTGAAAAAAAAATTAAAATTTTGTGTAGAAAAACGTATAGGAAAATTAGGGTTGTTACACGTGGCAACACGTGAGCGGGAAAAAGGAGCAGCGCCTCACGTGATACACACGTGAGCGCTGAGCAAAAGTGCTTAGCACTAAATATAGTCAAAAGACTAAGTGCTTAGCACAGTTGAATGAGGGGGACAAATCTAGGACTGATCCCAAAATTGGCTAAGTCTATGAAATTTCATTGCAGCCAAGCCCATATGTTCTGTTGATGAATCTTAACAAAATTTAATAATCCTTAAATATATTTCTAAGTTGATCTTATTCTCATATAAAACTAATGTATCCTTAGTTAAAATAAATTGAGCCCATATGCTCACATATATTTAAGTCGATCTTAATCTAAAACCAGATTAACGATCCTTAAATAAATTAAAACATCTCTTGAATTGACGGAACATACAGCCTAGGTTCAAATTCCAAATTTAATATACGGATTTGGACTAATCCGTATATTAAATTTGGCGGTATAAATTAGTTTCCGTATACAATCCACGGGCAACCAAAATAAGTAAAAATACAACACGACATGAAGTAACCTGCCGGAGCAGGAGAAAGTTGTTATCGTAACGCGATAACGTAATTAACTGCAAGGGCTTGCACCAGCAGAGAAGAGCGCCCTCATAATCAAAAACCCCTCACAAATGAGGGGGAATTTGATAAGTCTACTACATTGGTCGCATCTATCCCAACCTCCGATATATGGTGTCATAAATCAACTTGGTATTTTCGGAGAGGTGGATGGATATGTCCAAATAATATCTGGCCCCAAATTCAGGCTAAAGGTTTCAACATTTCGATCCAGTTTTCGGCAGTAAACAGATTCTGGCAAACTCGGTGGGACCTCTTCCTCTTTCCACTCCACACTTCGTGTGTCGTGTTTCGCGAACAAAATCGTTGTTCGCTATATTCATGGTTGCCTTTGGATGCGAGATACTAAAACTTAGTGCTTCGCATTTGTGCAGAATCAATAGCCTCTCAATGCACTTCATGCAAAAGCAACTCCCGCTCTGCCTCAACTGAAGGAATGACGTTGTAACGACCCAAAGTTTGGCCCGTGACCGGCACTTAACCACGTAACGTCTATAGGCGTAACGCGACTAAGTAAGCGGAAACCCAGAAATCAAAACCATTTCAAATATAGAGTGTTGAAACATTTTAGTAAAAGCATTTGTAAAATGTTTAGAAAACCTTAAGTAATTCAGTAGAAATCCTTTTTAGTTCAAGAGTTATATTTTAATAATTTTGGCAACGTTTCCTTTATAAAAGTTTGTCCCGCAAGTCGGGTAAAAGGCAAGGTGTAATAGAAGTAACATGTGAAATGAATAGAGCATCACAATGGGAGAATCGCACCCAACGGCGGAACAATCACCACAATATGATATACGACGCTGTAGCGAAGAATGAGCAGTAGAGAAAAGACAAATAACATAAAAGATAAGACTGCATAAATAAAGTCGGCTCACAGCGAGCTCGACACCAGAGTACAAAATAACATACATCATCCTCACAACTGTCTCTAAGTCAATACATGAAGGTAGATGGAGAATACTAGATATATCAATGTACAACTGAAAAGTAAACGGATACCGCACAAAACCCATCTAATAGCAAAAGGGCTAGCACGCCAGAGCAGTGGTATCTGTGCCAAAAGATGCGATAAACAGCCAACCGCGACTACTCCAAAGGGCAACCTGCAAGCACTGTGGCACAACGGGGGTGAGTTGTCAGCTCGTGAATTGTAGATAACATATATAGGTAATCGCGAGTATGCACATGCTGCGATACTCTAATCTATGCCAACGGATAATATCTATATGATGAACTGGATGCTCAAGACATGCAACAAATGCGATATAATAACATCTCTATGTTTGAGCAGGGTGTGCAGTAGTCGTGCATGTCGTATGTACTCTATCAGGCACCACAGATACAGGATGAGATGTGTAATATTAAGTGCTGAGCATGGGAATAGATAATATCTACACGAAATATCAACGTGGAAAAACAGTCGGTGTCAAACAGTACACCCAAATCCCAGTAAAACTCAGTGCCCAACATCGGCATTCAAAATATCAAGAAACACTCGTGTCCAACATCGACACGCAAATCCTCATATATCGGGCATCCGTCAGTCCGGGTCAGCCCCCTCTCTCATATATCGGGCATCCGTCAGTCCGGGTCAGCCATCTCTCTCATATATCGGGCATCCGTCAGTCCGGGTCAGCCCCCTCTCTCATATATCGGGCATCCGTCAGTCCGGGTCAGCCCCTCTCTCATACATAAAGGGAATTCGGGTTTTCTTTTAAACAGTGCGTATTTTATTAAAATATTACTCCGGTTCCCAAATCCAGAAATCACATAAATCCAAACTCAATGCGTAAATCGATGCAATGTGTCGTATGACACTAAGAGTAAAAAGAAGGGAAAACCGCTCCTTTAAAAGATCCAGTTTTGAAAATATCACATGCGGTCCCTTAGTTTTTAAATCATGTCAATGTCATCTATGTATGTGTATAGATATGGATATGCAAATGGGTATATACGCAATGTGAATGTAGTAATGCACATAGGTACTAATATGGATATCCGATGTGTATGCGCACAAGTGTAGATATATCAAAGTATGTATGCACAAAGATGAATAGATAGGTGCATGTGCGCATGTAATGATCTATCTAGGCACGTATGTACAAAATGAATAGATAGGGTGCATGGTATGAAGGTAAACATATGAAATCTAGTATAGCCTATAACGCCTTGACGCTTAACGCCATACGGGCGATTTCCCCGTAGATGTTAAATCTACTCACCTGGTCGCGTGCTACACGTAGCCGACCACTTGCTTTCCCTTCTTGGCGGCGTCCGACGTACCTGGAATTTACACGAGAAACCAAATATAATCAAAATCTCTTAAAACGCGATAACGAATCAAAACGGGAACTCGTGTCGCGAATTAACGCGCGTGTGCGATACGCTGAAACGTGTGTGTACGCGTCTACGACTCATCCCGACACGCCGCGATACGCTGAATCACAGAACCCACTCGCGTATCGCGCGTATCGCACAAACTAAAAACACCAGAAAATGATATATCGTCCCAGATTCTACCCAGGTTAAAATATTACAAAACTATATGTACCATGGACCTACAAAATGTAGTAGACACCTGCACCAAAAACCCTAGCTCCTAACTCCCTGGTCTGGCCGCAATTTGCGGCCAGAATGATTTTTCCGGCGGCCTGAAGTTGGGCTGGTGGGGTCGGGCTCTGGTGGTGGGGTCAGGGTCTCTTAAGTAGGCTACAGTCCACTCAATTTTATTCTGAACTCACTGGGGTAACAACAGACTTCAAAAAGCTAAGATTTTGCTTAAAACGTCAAATTTTGCACAATTTGAAAACTTAGGGTATATCTGTGTAATTTGGGGTTTACCTAGGTTAATTAGGCCCTAACAACACTTAATTAACTTAGTCTAACTAAAACTAACCTTACTTAAGCAAAGTTCACACTGATCACCACATAAAGCACTAAAACACATCATTATTGCTACCCGAAGCTGAACTACACAACTAAGCGAAAGCAAGAATAAATTTAGAGATTATACCCTCTAGGGATCTCCCAAATGAAGAGAAGGAGAAGAAGAAGAGGGGATGGAGCTGCTGATGTGTTGCTGTTGCTGCTGCCTTAAGCTTCTGCCACTGCTGCCTGTAGCTGCTGCTGCTGCTGCTGTGCTTGCTGTTGTTGCTGAAGCTATGGCTGCTGATGTTGGTGCTGGAGCTGGAGCTGCTACTGCTGTGGAGGGTGCTGGTGGTGTGTGTGTGTATGAGAGAGTGAATGAGTGAGAAATGAGAGGGTGTGATGCAACAAGAAATGATAATTCAAAAAGTCAAGCCCCCATTTCTCTCTCTCTTGCCACATTAAATGCAAGCATGGGCTTGCCATGATGCACTCCCTCTCTCCCTCACTTAATGCAAGCATGGCTTAGTCATGATGCACTCTCTCAAGTCAACCAAATAAATTTTAAATCCCTTTTCATTTTCAAAAAAAATATACCCTTAATTAAAATCATTTAACTTAATAATAGTGGGGTTAACCTACCATGGTTGTTAAACATGGTTTAACCCAAACTTTAACCCTAGTTTACATGCACAAGTTTGTGCAAGCTTAGGAGAATTCTAGAAAAATATTTATAATTCTTGATAAAATATTTGAAAACTAATTTGGTAAACTTTTTATTAAAAAATCATTTATTAACATATAATTAGCCATTAAACACATCCTAAGGTGTTACAATCTTCCCCCCTTAATGAAATTCGTCCCCGAATTTAAAAATATAAAGCAATGCATACCTTCAAAGAGATGAGGGAACTTCTTCCGCATCTCGCCCTCGGCCTCCCAAGTGATCTCTTCACTATTCGGGCAGCGCCAAAGCACTTTCACTGATGGCAAGACCTTCGATCTAAGTTTCTTCACCTGCCGGTCCAATATCACGACTGGCTGCTCGGTGAACGTAAGATCGTGCTCAAGCTGAACGGTTTGATGTTGAATCATGTGCGAAGGGTCATGTAGGTATCTGCGAAGTATCGACGCGTGGAATACGGGGTGAACGTCTGGGATGTCGGGTGGAAGAGCCAAACGATATGCTACTGCGCCCACACGCTCAAGGATCTCGAAAGGACCTATGAATCTGGGGCTAAGCTTCCCCTTCCGTCCAAACCTCATCACCCCCTTCATCGGAGAGACCCTCAGAAACACGTGATCTCCAACTGCGAACTCTAATCTGCGGCGGCGCCTGTCAGCATACGATCTCTGCCTGCTCTGAGCTGTCCTCATCCTGTCTCGAATCAGCTGTATCTTCTCAGTCGTCCCCTGTACGATTTGTGGCCCCAAAATACTGCCCTCGCTGAGCTCTGTCCAACAGACGGGCGATCTACATCTCCTCCCATACAAAGCCTCGAAAGGTGCCATCTGAATAGTATCCTGGAAACTATTGTTGTAGGAGAACTCCACCAAGGGTAAATGATGATCCCAGCTACCACCAAAGTCCAAAACGCACGCTCGGAGCATGTCCTCGAGAGTCTGAATAGTCCGCTCTGACTGGCCGTCTGTCTGCGGATGAAATGCGGTGCTGAAACTCAAGCGCGTGCCCAAAGCCTCCTGAAGCCTCTGCCATAGTCGGCTGGTAAATTGGGTGCCTCTGTCGGACACAATACACGTCGGGACTCCATGCAGTCGTACAATCTCGCCGATGTAAATCTGGGCATACCGAGCAAATTCGAATGTCGTCTTCACTGGCAGGAAGTGAGCTGCTTTCGTCAAACGATCCACGATCACCCAAATGGAGTCATACCCCCGCCTAGTCCTGGGTAGACCTACTACGAAATCCATCGAAATCTGCTCCCATGTCCACTCCGGAATGGGTAACGGCTGTAGCTTTCCTGCGGGCCGCTGGTGCTCGGCCTTGACTTGCTGACAAGTCAGGCATCTAGACACGAAATCTGCAATGTCCCTCTTCATTCTGTCCCACCAGTAAACATCTCTCACATCATGGTACATCTTGGTGGAACCGGGATGGACGCTGTACACCGATCGATGTGCCTCCTCAAGAATCTCACGTCGCAGTCCCTCAGCATCTGGTACGCACAGTCTAGTCCCAAATCGTAGTATCCCCTGATCATCGATCATGAACTCGGAAAATCTTCCCTCTCCAATCTGTGTCATGATCTCTGAACATCGGTCATCACTGTGCTGTGCCTCATATATACGGTTAAGCAACTGTGGGCGTGCACGAACATGCGCAAGCTGTCCCCCGATCGGCGTGAACTCCAACTGCACTCGGCTGTCGCATAATATCTGCCAATCTGCCGACGACTGCCTCTGCACGGCGCTCAAACAATATAGACTATCCCCGGGCCTCCTGCTCAAAGCATCCGCCACTACATTAGCCTTGCCCGGGTGATACAAGATCTCGCAATCGTAGTCCTTCACTAACTCCATTTATCGGCGCTGTCGGAGATTCAGGTCCCACTGCTGAAATATATACTTTAAGCTCTTGTGATCAGTGAATATCTGGCACGACTCGCCATAGAGATAATGTCGCCAGATCTTAAGTACAAAGACAACTGCGGCCATCTCCAAATCGTGAGTAGGGTAGTTCTGTTCATGTCTCTTCAACTGCCGCGAAGTATACGCGATCACCCTGTCATGCTGCATCAATACGCACCCTAGTCCCACTCGTGAAGTGTCACAATAGACTGCAAATCCGCCTGATCCTGAAGGCAACGATAGCACTGGCGCTATAGTCAAACAAGTCCGTAGCTGCTGGAAACTGTGCTCGCACTCCTCCGTCCAATCGAAAGGAACTCCCTTCCGGGTCAATCCGGTCAAGGGTGCAGCAATGCGGGAGAAATACTGTACAAATCGCCTGTAGTAGCCGGCCAATCCTAGAAAACTGCGTATCTCAGTAACGGATGTAGGCCTGGGCCAACTCTGAACGGCCTCGATCTTCCTCGGGTCTATACATATACCATCCCGTGTAATCACGTGACCCAAGAAGTCTACACTGTCCAGCCAGAACGCGCACTTGGAGAATTTTGCATAAAGCCGGTGCTTCCTCAAAGTCTGTAGTGTGATCCGCAGGTGCTGCTCGTGCTCCTCTCTACTCCGGGAATACACCAATATATCGTCAATGGATACGATGATGAACAAGTCAAGGTACGGCCTAAATATACGGTTCATCAAGTCCATGAATGCTGCTGGAGCGTTGGTGAGTCCGAACGACATCACCAAAAACTCATAATGGCCGTAGCGCGTGCGGAAAGCTGTCCTCGGTACATCCTCCTGTCGAGCCCGCAGCTGATGGTATCCTGATCGCAAATTGATCCTCGAAAAATATCCTGCCCCCTGAAGCTGGTCGAACAAGTCGTCGATGCGTGGCAACGGATATCTGTTCCGCACGGTCACCCGGTTCAGCTGGCGGTAGTCGATACACAGACGCAAACTGCCGTCTTTCTTCTTAACAAACAGGACCGGAGCATCCCAAGGAGAAACACTGGGTCGAATAAGCCCCCTATCTACCAAATCCTGCAACTGACTCTTCAACTCACAAAGCTCCGCCAGGGCCATCCGATAAGGCGGAATAGAAATAGGCCCCGTGCCGGGAAACAGATCAATACAGAAGGCAATATCGCGCTCAGGCGGTAGCCCAGGAAGCTCGTCAGGGAACACGTCAGGGAACTCACATACAATCGGAACATGGTCCAATGGAACATCTGTAGCTCTAGTATCACAAACATAGGCTAGAAATCCCTGACATTCCTTCCTCAATAGCTGCCCAGCGTGAAGAGAAGAAGTCAAGATGTGAGGGGTGGCACCACGGTCCCCATGCACAACAAAAGCCGACTCGCCGGGAAAACAAAATCTCACTGATTTCTCGCGGCAGTCCACAGACGCATAGCACGTGGCTAACCAATCCATGCCCAAAAGAACGTCGAAGTCCAACATCTCAAGAAGGATCAAGTCGACAGGCAGCTCTCTCTCGCAAATACGGACAACACATGATCGGAACACGTGCCTAGCAACAAACGACTCTCCCACGGGAGTGGTCACAACAAGCGGCTGATCAAGCAGACCGGACTCTCTACCCAAACTCGGCATGAAGTGTGCGGAAACGTACGAGTGCGTGGATCCGGGATTGAACAATACGTGTGCATCAACAGAACATACTAATAAGGTACCTGAGACCACCGCATTGGACGCCTGTGCGTCCTGATGCGTCAACACGAAAACCCGTGCCTGTCCTCCACCTGCAACTGACGGTCCCCCACTAGCAACTGGCTGCACTTTGCCGGTAGCTGACTGTCCTCTGCCTCGACCACCTCTCCCTCTGGGAACAAACCCTCTGCGACCACGGCCTCTCTGTGCATGGGTCTGACGCGGAGCAACTGTGGGTACACTAGGAAACGCCCTATGGGGTGGTGAAGGTGGTAGTGTGACATGCGGTGCGGCTGCCTCCCTCCGGGGTATCTCAGGACACTCTCGAACACGATGATAGAAACTCCCGCATCGAAAACATCCGGATGATACTGGCTGACCCTCCTGGGGATAAGAGCTGAAAAGCTGACCTCGTCCTGAGTCTCTGCCACCTGCAAGGTGTCCGTCGCGGCGCCTGAATGGCCGTCTCTGAGCCGGCGTATCGGTACGAACCCTCTTCGGCCTTGGAACTACCGAAGTCTCTGCAAGGCGCTCCTCGACTAATAAGGCTGCGTCTACAGCTGCTGCGTAAGTCTCGTAATGCTGTGCGCTGATTGCAAGAAATAACGGGGTGAGCAAGCCTCGAATGAACCTCTTGACCCGCATCTCCTCAGTAGCCACTAGGTATGGAGCATACACTGATAGCTCGGTGAATAGCACATCGTACTCTGCTACGGTCATCTCTGGCGTCTGGCGTAAGGACTCGAATCTGCGTGCTCGGGCATCCCTCACACTCTAGGGAAAGAAGCGGGCTAGAAACAATGTCACAAACTCGGCCCAGGTCATAGGAGGAAGACCTGCTGCTCTGCCCTTCTCGACCGATTCGCACCATTTTTGCGCAAGACCTTCCAGGCAAAAGCTCGCGAACTCTACCCATCTCGCATCTGCGCATCTGAGGGAACGGCATATCCGGGCCATCCTATCAATAAAAGACTGTGGGTTCTCGGCTGCATCGGTGCCTGTGAAGACCGGAGGCTTCAGCCTCATGAACTCTGATAGCAATACTGCAATCACCTCCGTAGCTGCAGGGGCAACGGCCTGTACTGTAGGTACCATCGTGGTCCCCATGACTGGTGGAGCTATCTCTGGTCGCTGCGCTCGAAGCGTCTCAACTAGCGATCCTATCATCTGGCGCATCTCCTGCATACTGGATCCCACCGTCTGGCGCATCTCCTGCATACCAGCCCCTAGCGTGGCGATCTGATCTGTCACAAGAGGAACAGTCTACTCGGGTACAACAGGTGCACGGCCTGGATCAGTCCTCGTCTCGGACGAGTCAACACGAATCTCGGCCCTCGCGGCCGCTCTCTGTGCCCTCGTAGTCTTTGGCGGCATAGTGGCTGAAACGGAAAATAGGATTTGATAAGGATACGGAAATCGAATCGCAAGAAAGTATACAATCATGAAGGAATTTCAATCAATAAGTCCTAAGGTCGCTTAGGCGGAGTACCGTGTCGTGAGTATGTCGCGGAACATATACACGCTACGCTACCCTGCCGCAGCTACCTACTCCATCATACCAGGGTCATCCTACACTCCGACGGTAAAACCTACGCTCTGATACCAACTTTGTCACGACCCAAAGTTCGGCTCGTGACCGGCACTTAACCACGTAACGTCTATAGGCGTAACGCAACTAAGTAAGCCGAAACCCAGAAATCAAAACCATTTCAAATATAGAGTGTTGAAACATTTTAGTAAAAGCATTTGTAAAATGTTTAGAAAACCTTAAGTAATTCAGTAGAAATCCTTTTTGGTTCAAGAGTTATATTTTAATAATTTTGGCAACGTTTCCTTTATAAAAGTTTGTCCCGCAAGTCGGGTAAAAGGCAAGGTGTAATAGAAGTAACATGTGAAATGAATAGAGCATCATAATGGGAGAATTGCGCCCAACGACGGAACAATCACCACAATATGATATACGACGCCGTAGCGAAGAATGAGCAGTGGAGCAAAGACAAATAACATAAAAGATAAGACTGCATAAATAAAGTCGGCTCACAGCGAGGTCGACACCAGAGTACAAAATTACATACATCGTCCTCACAACTGTCTCTAAGTCAATACATGAAGGTAGATGGAGAATACTAGATACATCAATGTACAACTGAAAAGTAAACGGATACCGCACAAAACCCACCTAATAGCAAAAGGGCTAGCACGCCAGAGCAGTGGTATCTGTGCCAAAAGATGCGATAAACAGCCAGCCGCGACTACTCCAAAGGGCAACCTGCAAGCACTGTGGCACAACGGGGATGAGTTGCCAGCTCGTGAATAGTAGATAACATATAAAGGTAATCGCGAGTATGCACGTGCTGCGATACTCTAATCTATGCCAACGGATAACATCTATATGATGAACTGGATGCTCAAGACATGCAACAAATGCGATATAATAACATCTCTATGTTTGAGCAGGGTGTGCAGTAGTCGTGCATGTCGTATGTACTCTATCAGGTACCACAGATACAGGATGAGATGTGTAATATTAAGTGCTGAGCATGGGAATAGATAATATCTACACGAAATATCAACGTGGAAAAACAGTCGGTGTCAAACAGTACACCCAAATCCCAGTAAAACTCAGTGCCCAACATCGGCACTCAAAATATCAAGAAACACTCGTATCCAGCATCGACACGCAAATCCTCATATATCGGGCATCCGTCAGTCCGGGTCAGCCCTCTCTCTCATATATCGGGCATCCGTCAGTCCGGGTCAGCCCCTCTCTCATACATAAAGGGAATCTGGGTTTTCTTTTAAACAGTGCGTATTTTCTTATAATATTACTCCGGTTCCCAAATCCAGAAATCATATAAATCCAAACTCAATGCGTAAATCGATGCAATGTGTCGTATGACACTGAGAGTAAAAGGAAGGGAAAACCGCTCCTTTAAAAGATCCAGTTTTGAAAATATCACATGCGGTCCCTTAGTTTTTAAATCATGTCAATGTCATCTATGTATGTGTATAGATATGGATATGCAAATGGGTATATACGCAATGTGAATGTAGTAATGCACATAGGTACTAATATGGATATCCGATGTGTATGCGCACAAGTGTAGATATATCAAAGTATGTATGCACAAAGATGAATAGATAGGTGCATGTGCGCATGTAATGATCTATCTAGGCACGTATGTACAAAAGTGAATAGATAGGGTGCATGGTATGAAGGTAAACATATGAAATCTAGTATAGCCTATAACGCCCTGACGCTTAACGCCATACGGGCGATTTCCCCGTAGATGTTAAATCTACTCACCTGGTCGCGTGCTACACGTAGTCGACCACTTGCTTTCCCTTCTAGGCGGCGTCCGACGTACCTGGAATTTACACGAGAAACCAAATATAATCAAAATCTCTTAAAACGCGATATCGAATCAAAACGGGAACTCGAGTCGCGAATTAACGCGTGTGTGCAATACGCTGTAACGTGTGTGTACGCGTCTACGACTCATCCCGACACGCCGCGATACGCTGAATCACAGAACCCACTCGCGTATCGCGCGTATCGCGCAAACTAAAAACACCAGAAAACGATATATCGTCCCAGATTCTACCCAGGTTAAAATATTACAAAACTATATGTACCATGGACCTACAAAATGTTGCAGACACCTGCACCAAAAACCCTAGCTCCTAACTCCCTGGTCTGGCCGCAATTTACGGCCAGAATGATTTTTTCCGGTGGCCTGAAGTTGGGCTGGTGGGGTCGGGCTCTGGTGGTGGGGTCAGGGTCTCTCAAGTAGGCTACAGTCCACTCAATTTTATTCTGAACTCACTGGGGTAACAACAGACTTCAAAAAGCTAAGATTTTGCTTAAAAACGTCAAATTTTGCACAATTTGAAAACTTAGGGTATATCTGTGTAATCTGGGGTTTACCTAGGTTAACTAGGCCCTAACAACACTTAATTAATTTAGTCTAACCAAAACTAACCTTACTTGAGCAAAGTTCACACTAATCACCACATAAAGCACTAAAACACATCATTATTGCTACCCGAAGCTAAACTACACAACTAGGCAAAAGCAAGAATAAATTTAGAGATTATACCCTCTAGGGATCTCCCAAATGAAGAGAAGGAGAAGAAGAAGAGGGGATGGAGCTGCTGATGTGTTGCTGTTGCTGCTGCCTGAAGCTTCTGCCACTGCTGCCTGTAGCTGCTGCTGCTGATGCTGTGCTTGCTGCTGTTGCTGAAGCTGTGGCTGCTGATGTTGGTGCTGGAGCTGGAGCTGCTACTGTTGTGGAGGGTGCTGGTGGTGTGTGTGTGTGTATGAGAGAGTGAATGAGTGAGAAATGAGAGGGTGTGATGCAACAAGAAATGATAATTCAAAAAGTCAAGCCCCCATTTCTCTCTCTCTTGCCATATTAAATGCAAGCATGGGCTTGCCATGATGCACTCCCTCTCTCCCTCACTTAATGCAAGCATGGCTTAGCCATGATGCACTCTCTCAAGTCAACCAAATAAATTTTAAATCCCTTTTCATTTTCAAAAAAAATATACCCTTAATTAAAATCATTTAACTTAATAATAGTGGGGTTAACCTACCATAGTTGTTAAACATGGTTTAACCCAAACTTTAACCCTAGTTTACATGCACAAGTTTGTGCAAGCTTAGGAGAATTCTAGAAAAATATTTCAAATTCTTGATAAAATATTTGAAAATTAATTTGGTAAACTTTTTATTAAAAAATCGTTTATTAACATATAATTAGCCACTAAACACATCCTATGGTGTTACAGACGTATGGGCCCAATATGACTTCCATCTTCTCAATGCCGGTAGGACAGGTCACTCAGGCCACTACCGGGCTATTCTTCGAGATCATGCTCCCACCCATGAGCTTTAGCGCCATACCGCCACAAGAAGAAGCTCCCCGAAGGTCGGTCTTCGATCGGTTGGCTACTGAAACGGCTCCTATCAGCAAGTTGTCCAACTCTGAAGTATCAGTTTTTAATAGGCTGAAGAGAAACTCAAACGGGCTCGTAAAGAAGCTCATGATTCCAGAAGGTGTTGCCCTAAGATGGATAGCCCTCCTTGCTCCTGCTATGCATGAGGCCAGCAAAAATGTTTCACCTCTAAGATGGTCGGTTTTCGACAGATTGGACAACTCTGCTCCTGCTCCGTTGAAAACGTCCATCTCCAATAGGTTGACACTAAGCGAAGCTCCCCAGCAATGCCGGGGGCATGATGAAAACGGTTCTAAAACTTAGGCAATTCCCACCACATGACATGCTCAACGTCGCCACTGGCGCCGAGTGGATAGGTTGGGGGCAACTCTCCCTCCAGGCTTACCCCACCAGCTCCTATGGTAGAGATTGACGCCGCTGTTCCAACTGGGAACGGTTTTGAACCGCTTAGAAGGGCGGGCAAAAACTCCCTAACGGCGGTGCTAAAGAAATCGCCCACATCTGCAGAAGCTATGGTGCAAGAAAAGCCGGAGCAGCCTTATCAGCGGCTCTCCTCGCAAATTCATAGAGTCTGGCGGAAAGTCCAAGACTCGGTTCTTGATGAAAGCTACTCTTGTCGACCCAAAAAATCTAAGGTCCGACAAGAATGGGATTGCTCCTTCGCCATACAACGGGGGACTTCTCATAAAGAGGTGCCTGTCATAACGGCTCCTCATGCTCCAACCTCTAATAAAAAAATGAGGCTAAAGCAAATTCCATCGCCAGCAGCAAAATTCAAAGGCAAAGACTCCAAACGCCCCAAGTCTGGGGGCATAACTATACATACGGTCTATATGGTCAACAGAAAAGAAGAGAGGCGTGCTTCTGTGAGTCACAGACCGCATACTCGGTTGCTAACGAAGGCTCAGGAGCAACAACAAAAGCTCTAAGAGATGCTGACCAAAATGGCAGCACTCACCGGACCTAAAGAAAGTCCGGATAAAGAAACAGAACAACGTCAGAAGCAAGAAACCGATACAGAGTTCTTGCGACGGGTTCTAAAGAAGAAAGATAAGGAAGATGCGGAGCATGCTGCTAACATAAAGCAAATGGCTCTCCTTTTTTAAGATATGGCTGGAATGATGATCCAATCAGAATCACCGACTGAAGATCCTCCAGTGATCATCGAAGATGATGGAGGGGAAACGTCGAATCCTCCTTATACCCTTTCGACGGCTAAGGAGGAGACGATCTCTAAGGCAGCCCTAGATGATTACATCGCTCTGAAAATTAGAGCTCACCAGGACAATGAAACTGTTAGCCAAATCATCAAAACCGTACGACCATATCCGGCCTGGTACGACCAAATAAAGTACCCGTCGGGATATACTATCCCGAAGTTCCACATATATAAAGGAACAGGGAATCCCCATCAGCATGTCGCACAGTTCAGAGCTCTGTGTGACAATACTGGAGGCGACGACAAATTGTTACTTTGCCAATTCATCGAAAGCTTATCAGAAACAACTTTCGAATGGTACTCGGAGCTGTTGGGTTTCGGTGCCCACACCGTGGAAACCGCAGCCGAAGCGGAAGCGAAAACAAAACATTAGCGAGCACCAAACACCCGTAAAACCCAGGATATAGTCCAATATCCTAAACTACCTAACTAAGAGTGCAAGGGTTGAGAATCTACAACTTTTGTCGCATGTCTAACCAATTGTGGAAGACCCCTCCAAACTCGTAACCGCCGGGATCGCGCTTGAAAATCGACCGCCCTTGCCGAAGATGATCCACCCGAGGGAAACCGGAGGTGGCTCTAACCGATGATCCAGACTTACTAGTGTGGATGGTCGGTGATGTAAGAATATCTCACCAAATTTCTTTTTTTTTTTTATCTCAAGCTCATAATAGCAAGAGGAGGAAGGAGAAGGAGAAGACCTGAGGAGATGGTTGCTCAAGCTTGCAACCATGAAGCATGCTCAAATGAGATGAAGAAAAATCATCAAGTCAAAAAACAAAAGAGAATGGCTATATACAACACAGCCATGATGCAATAGTGCACCAAATAAATGCACACAATAAATGCCCAAACCATACTTGTCACCATGCTTTATTGCCACCTTATTAACGCCTCATTTTCTATTTTTTTCTAAAAAGAAAAACAAATATGAGGTGTCCTTCTCCCAGAAGCATTCCCGTATAAATACAGAATACTTCACCTGGTATATGTATCGCTACATATACGCGTATCCGTATAAAAATACAGATAGCACCAAAGAGAGAAATAAATAGTGAACAATAATACTAAAATATATTTATCAAAATACATATATAATTTATTAAAATACATATATAAATTATTAAATCAAAACATGATTTAATAATCCGGCATAATCCTAAACCGGCTAGTATTATCAATTGTCTGATTAAAGTCCGTGTATCTCGTATACGTATTTAATCGGACCCCTGCACGTACCAACGTATGGCTCCTACATCTGTCGCCTGAACCGGGAAAAACCCATGTGTGGGATTCTAAAGACTCGACAATACGCTGGTAGTGCGTTAAACCACAAGCACGTCAGCGGCATTAGTTGTACGTAACGGCTACCCAGGTACTTGTCGAAAGGGGGGTCGACAATCAAGTACGTCCTTACTCTACTGAGCCTGAATGTGACAATCTCCGTACAGTCTGGTCTCTTCGTCAAAGAGTATCGCATATCGGGTCTACGGGGTGGATAACGCCAAACCCCTACTAACCCGATAAGTCGTGTCTGAGTCAAGCTCATCACCAACAGAGATATTACTGATCAACTATCAGTAAATCTCATCCACCGTGGCCACAGATTTCTGGTGATAGCTAACTAAACACAACGCAATATCGACTCCTAATACCAGGAGAGAAGAATCCCTGGAAGTTGACCACTGCCTCCATGTGGCTCGGGACTGTACCCAACTAAAAGCTGTTTGCACGATTCCTTTGAGCCGTGGTAGGGCAGTAATCAAAGTACAGTAGGAACTCACACGAGACAAATGATGACTTCAGATCAAAGGACTAACATGTACTCATGCTACGTGAGAACTTCCATCTGACGATAGATATAATACCATCTAGAAGTTCTTGATGAGTCCGTCCAGTGTACTCACCTCCAGTGAGCACCTATATACTATCTTAGGTGACACAACACCAATGGCTTGTGAGACCGGCCACCGCCCCTCGTCGGGGTCTAGAAGTGTATACACTAGTTTACTCCGGAATATCGATGCCCAGTTTCGATACTCCCACGAGTATAGACATTTAAGGACGTGCTTATGTACAATCCAGCTCCCACATATATGATCGCCATCATAATGCTGGTTGTCAAGCAACAATCCTACGTGCTTCATCAATGATGAAGACAAACTAGATAGTATACTATCATCTTGAGTAAGACTATTATACCTATATAGGTCCTCCCTCAATTATCATAATCGCCTACTTGCGATCACAACAATTGCCTTGAGGGCACTATATCCAACAGGAGCTCCAAAATGACTCTGTGAAAACCTTTTCTGAAATGGAGCTGCTTTTCACGCAAAAGTTCGCTAGTGCGAGCGAGCGCACTCCGATCACAGCACTAATCAATGCCAAGGTCAAGCCAGGGGAAACGCGGGTCCAATATGCGATCCGATGGCTGAATCTGTGGTCCAAATACGAATAACGCATTGAGGAGTCTCCGGCTATAGGAATGTTCATTGGGACGATTGATTCTCAATCGAACGTGTCCCAGTTTATGACCTTCTTTAAGCCCACCACATTCCAGGCACTGATTGATAAGTTAGCACAGATGAATCAGATGGGTCATAGTCCTTCCTCCTCAAAGAAGGATTCTCGAAACAACAATATAGACAAAGGAAAAGCAGCCCTTGTTGCCAACATGCAACAATAACCGAGCGGTCTAAAAGCACCTGTCTGCCAAAACAACACTCGTACGCGCCCGTCCTTGGAAGAAAGGTTGGGACGTGCATATTCATTCCCTCACGATAAGACTAGGAGATTGTTTGAGCTGTTAATGCGAAATAATCCGATGACATTGCCGGACCCGCGGCGGCCCGCACAAGCCGACGACGTCAATAACCCTAACTACTGCTCTTACCACAGAATAGTAAGCCATCCAATCGAGGACTACTACATCTTGAAAAACTGGGTCGAGAACCAGTACCAGCAGGGAAAGTTCGCACTATCCGATAGTTGGAGGGTAGATCCGCTCCAAAAACACGCTCCCAAAAAAGTGGATGTGCAGGGGCATCCTGCTTGCTCGTGGAAGAACCTCCATTGGAAGTATGTTTTTAAGAGAAAACTAAAAGAATGCTGAAAGATCTACAAGCTTGTCCGGCGATCAAGTGGAAATGCCCACTTGAGCCCAAAATTATAGAAGGGATGTTGAAACCACATCCCGTGCCGAAGACCGTCGACAAAGGGAAAATCCCCTAAGTTAAGCCTTCGAAATCTTCAGAGAAAAAGAAGAAGAATAAGAAGCCTGTGCAGTCAGCTGAATACGTTGACAAGCGTACAAACCTCCAGAAATATATAGATGCGCTGGAAGAATACAATCAGAAAGTGCGAACACCGGTCACACTCGAAGAGTTCCTCAAGCATATTCTTGAGGACGAGGATAGTGACGATGATGAGGAAAACCACTCATCAGACGAAGCGGAGGAACGTGTAGCACGCCGCCATATGATCTCCCATTCATCCCTATATGATGAAGAAGCTCCGCTGGCGTCAAAAAGTAATGTGGGTGAACTAGGTGTAGAATCGGCGCTAAAGTCCTCGAAACTGCTAGAAGAAGATCCGATTAAAAGGCTACTAAATGAAGCCTTTCAAAAGAGCAAAAATGACCAAGAATGCGAGACGGCCATATGTGAAAAGGTTAAGCGTCAGCGTCTGACAAAGAAGCTACGGTGAGGACGAGTCATAAAGCTCTCTGACCAAACCAAGGCATGCCTGCTGAAAATAAGAGTAGGGCTAAAGCTGAAAAGCGGTTTGCCAAAGCCCTATCGATGGAGATGAAGCTGCCACTTCTCATGATGTACACGCCTGGGGTCCCATATTTCGATGGTGGAGAAGGGCACCCAAAATACTTTGTCACCGAAGGATCGCTCATCCCATTGCGAAATGCAACGCCTTCAAAAAGTGGTGGTAAGGATATGTTGCCTACAGAAAACACTTCAAGAAGGAGAAGTGTGAAGCTTGTTCTCGTCGAAATGAGAATGGCGAAACGACAGCAAACAAAGAAGCAACCGGCAACTGTCATATGGCCGGTACCAGTTCAGAAGGGGGAAAACCCCGTGTTCTTACATTCGGGAGTGATTTTGAGGATGGAATACCCCTCAATTCTCTTTTTGAAAACTCCCCTTTGAAAAAAGAAGAGGAGGAGAAAGATTGCGAGAATATTCAGCTGTGTAATCATATGTTGCCCGAAAAGAACTTCGGACCCGCAAGCAAAGGTCCGAATAAAAAGGACAAAAGGAAAGTGAAAATACCTGACTAGATTGTTCTTGATGAAGAGGTGGCCAAAGGGCTCGCCGCGAAAGACCTGTCTACGAAAACTAAGACGGATTACAATGTCCTTGCACAGCCAAGGAAAATACCCTTAAAACTAAGTATTCTGGATGCTTTGCTCTTGTCCGAAAAGGCACAAGACTCCCTGATCAAAGCCTTGTAAGAGCCTGATCAGTTTCAGGTCTTCCTCGCAGAAGAGAAGATGAAAAATGAACTGGCAGAGGTCTACATGGCTGACATCACATTCAGCGATGAAGATCTACTTCTCGGTACATGCGAACATAATCGACCGCTTTATGTCACCGGGTACTGCCACGACGTCAAGATAAAGAAAATCCTTGTCGACAACAGATCCTCCGTCAATCTTCTCAACTTGAGAGTGCTAAAGAAAATATGTATAAATGTTCAGCACCTTACCTGATATAAAATAACCATCTCAGGGTTCGACTCGCAGTCTTTACGGACGCTTGGGTCCATAATATTGACGCTCCGCTTCGGGCTGCTCGTCACTGACATCAAATTCTATGTCATTGACGCCAAGACGTATCACAACACTCTACTAAGTAGGTCTTGGTTGCACGAGTACAACGTCGTCTTTTCTACACAACATCAGTATATGAAGTATTTCAAAGGTGGTTCTGAGTACACCGTCACGGGAGAGCTCAATCCTTTCTCGGTGAACGAAGTGTGAAACTATAAAGACGCAAAGTACTTTCAACCGGATTTTGAAGATACCGAAAGGTGCCACAGGCCCGAAAATAAGCAAAAATCCATGGTCACCATCTCAGTCTTAGGAAGTGATACCGAAGAAGATGAACAAATAGTCTACTCGGGACAGCCTCCGAGAGAGAACAATAAACCTGGACCATCGACCCATATTCTGGTCTTTGGCAGCAACTCTGAAGATGAGACGAATGCGGTGTTCTCTATTCGCCTATCAACACAAACTGTCGCCGAAGCGGATTGGAGTCTACATATTATGATGACTCTGCATCGACACTACAGGGAATTTAACGCGCTCAATACGTATAACGTGCAGGAACTAGAAACTTTCTACATGGCTCCAAGACGAAGATGTGAAAAGGCGATATTCTTCTACAAATTTATGGAGACTAAGGAGGAGAAAGAAGTCTGGCATGGTTCCAACCCCACTCTGGACAGGTTCCAGTCCATCCGTATGCTAAGATATTATGCGGAGGGATTTAAGAAACTGTTAAAACGGCAAGATTTACCTCTCGAACAAACGGTTCGGCAAGCCCAATTCTACAAAAAGATTTGGTATATTCCAAGGACTCAGCGAAGGAAGCTTAACGGGAAAATGGAAACAACTGGACCGGGATATCTTCGGTCCAACAAACGGGAGCAAATCTACAGTTGTCACGTTATAAACAAATCGAGTGAAGAAAAAAGCACTCTTCCAAATAGCCATAACGTCAAATTGGAGCGAGATCCCATTTTGAGAACGTTAAGTTCGTCGCTCAAAGAGCAAATTGACAAGCTAATAAAAGAAACTTGTCAAGCAAGCCGAGACAACCACAGCCGCGAAAATGGCCATATATGAAAAGGCCAAGACGTAGCGTCTCAGTCGGCAATTAGTGGGAGAAATAGACCTTGATGCCTTCCATCTACAACTCGATGTGTCCTCCCGTGGAAAAATGAAAATTCTGAAGTGGAGGTAAAAATAAGGCGAAGAACGTAAACAACGTTCAAGGACAACAAAGCAAGTCCAGAACCCCTTCTAAACAAAGAAAGTTCCCTCTTAGCCCGTCCCTCATAAAGAAGATGAGTCGGAAATATTCATTTTCTCAAGACAAAGACAGAAAAGATTTTCAGCCTTGTCATGAAACACCAAATGTTGACACTTCCGGAATCTCGATACCCTGAACAGATAAATAAAGCCCACCATTTGGACTATTACTCCTATCACAGAGCAATAGGTCATCCCCTTGAGGACTGCTTCACATTCAAAAATTGGGTCGAGAACCAATATCAACAAGGCCGGTTCATATTATCCGACAGCTGGAGGATAAACCCGCCACAAAAGTATAAGCCAAAGAAGACCTATACCGTCAGGATAGAACCAGCTCAACCGCGAAAGTGGAAACGGACTCGTACTTGTCATATGGTAACTCTCTCAAAAGAGGGAGAGTACGAGGATGTGATTGACCTCCTCGGATGCTTCGCAAATGAAGACGATAACGAGGAGATCTCAAAATTTTCACCGGCACCAAAAGAGCTGGAAGATGGGATACATACAACGGCGGACAACTTAAGGAAAATCAACTTAGGGACGGAAAATGATCCGAGGCGGACATTTGTAAGTGAGCTGCTATCTGAAAAACAAGTGGCCACACTGAAAGACGTGCTTATGCAATATGAAGATTGCTTCGCTTGGACCTACTCCGAAATGCCAGGTTTAGATCAAGAAGTAGCGGTACACAAACTGGCCATATCGCCAGACATAAAGCCAATCAAATAGATGCCGAGAAGGATGCGGTTCAAACTTGAGATGAGTATCAACACCAAAATTAAGAAATTAGTTGACTTCGGTTTCATCCAAGAAGTTCAATATCCCGACTGAATCTCTAACATCGTTCCGGTGATGAAGAAAAATGGGACCGTTCGCATTTGCGTGGACTTTCGGGACCTCAACAAAGTGTGCCCGAAGATGACTTCCCAGTGCCCGTTATCAAGCTGATGATCGATAACACATCCACCCATGAGGTCTTCTTCTTCATGGATGGATCTTCAAGATACAACCTAATAAAAATGGATCCTGAGACCAGAAGCATACCGTATTTCGGACACTGTTAGGCGTATTCTGCTACAAGGTGATGCCCTTCGATTTGAAAAACGCTGGAGCTATATACCAAAAAACCATGACGAAGATATTTGATGACCTCATACACGAGATCGTCGAATGTTATATTGACGACCTCGTGGTCAAAAGCAAATCTTATGAGAAACACTGGGAACATCTAAAGATCGTTTTTTCGAGCGTCTTCGGAAGTATAATCTGAAGATGAACTCTCTAAAGTGTGCATTTGAAGTCTCCTCAGGCAAATTCTTAGGTTTCATCATCCGCCACCGAGGTATCGAAATCGATCCTTCAAAAATCAAGGCGATTATGGAAATGTCATCACCAAGAACCCTCAAACAGCTGCAATCTCTCCAAGAAAAGTTCGTGTATATCCGGCGGTTCATAGCTAACCTCTCCGAAAAATGACGCCCCTATAGCCATCTGATGAAGAAGGGGACCCCGTTCGTCTGGGATCAGAAATATCAAAATGCATTGGATGAGATCAAACAATACCTACAAAATCCGCCGGTATTGGCCGCTCCGGTTAAGAGAAAGCCCCTTATCCTATATACAATGGCCCTTGAAGGTTCTCTAGATGCATTATGGGCACAAGAGAATGACTAAGGAAATGAAAGAGCTCTGTACTATTTAAGCTGAGTTCTCCTGGAGGCAGAAAGCAACTACTGCCTCATCGAAAAGTACTATTTGCCACTGATCTTTGCAATTACAATGCTCAAACACTACACCTTGGCACATAAGGTCCATCTCATATCAAAAGTGGATCCTCTTAAATATCTGATGTCAAAGGCCATACTGACGGGAATGCTCGCCAAATGGGCCCTACTGCTGATGGAATTCTCGATAACGTATCGACCCCTTAAAGCGGTGAAAGGGCAAGCCATTGCAGACTTTCTTGCAGAACATCCAATACCAACTGACTCACCCCTAAATTGTGATTTGCCGAATGAATACGTGTTTGGCGCAGTCGAAAAAGAGAAAGAAGAAAATAAGTCTCCATGGAAACTCTACTTCGATGGAGAATCTTCCATGAAGCGGCGAAAGAGGAACACTCTTATAATCAAAGCCGGGGTGTGTCTTATCTTCGTTACCTCACAAGGAGGAATATTGCATCATGTCCTCTCATTGACGGAACCCAGGACTAATAATGAAATAGAATATGAACCTTTGATAGCCGGTCTTGAGATTGCTATCGACACGGGAATCAAGAACCTCCTCATATATGGAGATTCTCAGCTGATTGTCAGTCAAGTAAATGGTGACTACAAAACATGCAAGCCAGAAATGATAATATATGGCGAAAGAGTGCAGCAGCTGTTGACCCAAATCCCTTTATATATCCTAGAAAGCGTATCGCGAGCGGAAAACAGCAAGGCGAATGTGTTAGCCAAGTTGGCTAAAGAATTGGTCGATGAAGATCTCGATGACATAAGAATCATTGTTCAAAGCTGCAATATCCCGGCACCAGCAGATATACCTTCGGAAGATCTAACAAAACTATTCGAAGAAAAAGAAACGACCGAACGAGAAGTTCTCCAAATATAGAATGAAGAAGAGGTTAGAGACTGGAGAAAAGTCTTCATAGACTACTTTAAGTCTCAAAGCACTCCTAAAGATGTGTTATCGAGACATCAGCTCATGAACGAACTCTGTCATTCGCCTTCGCCAATGACACTCTATACAAGAGATCCTTCAACTTCGTATGGTTAAGATGTCTAGGGCCAAAAAAAGCAAAGAAAGTCGTCTAAGAAGTACACGACGGACTTTGTGGCTCTCATCACGCAAGACTAAAAATGAAGCTGAAGATAAAAAGGATAGGCTATTACTGGACCATGATGATTCAAGACTGTCTCGAATATGCGAAGCAGTTCACCTGTGCCAAATACACGGAGACTTCATACATCAACATCCTAATCCGCTATATCCGACAGTAGCCAGCTGGCCGTTGGAGATGCGGGGAACCAATATAATCGGCCCTATCGAACTAGTATCATCCAGAGGACACCGGTTTATACTGGCAACAACCGACTACTTTTTTAAATGGGCAGAAGTAGTACCGCTAAGGGAGTTGAAGACGGAGAATATCCTCCACTTCATCAAAACCCATGCCATCTACCGGTTCGGAACTCCACGACGGATAATCTTGGATAATGGACTTACTTATAATAACCATAAAATAAGTCGCTTCGCACAGCAACACGAGATAGACTAGAGATACTCCTCAGTCTATAATTCTTGGGCTAATGGTTTAGCTGAAGCATTCAATAAGATCTTGACCAAGATTATAAAAAAGACGGTGTCCAGAAACAAAAAGAACTGGCACGAAAGGCTGCATGAACCTCTTTGGGCGTACCGAACAACATTCAAGACGGCCACAAATACAACACTATACGCATTGGTGTTTGGTACTGAAGCAGTACTCCCATTGGAGATAGAGCTCCCCTCGTTATGAGTAGCAATTCAATACGAGCTGACAGATGAAGAAAATGCTCATCTTAGGCTCGAGGAACT
Organism: Agapanthus africanus; assembly: GCA_030015575.1. Classification (NCBI taxonomy): domain Eukaryota; kingdom Viridiplantae; phylum Streptophyta; class Magnoliopsida; order Asparagales; family Amaryllidaceae; genus Agapanthus; species Agapanthus africanus. The sequence goes on along the minus strand of JASDDO010000001.1, from coordinate 450,840,854 downwards.
TGATGCTTTCGACGAAACCTGCTTTATAGCACAGCAAAACCTGGAGGCGTATAAGACAAGGATGACCCGATCATATGAAAAACTGACCAGGATGAGAACATTCCGCCAAGGCGAACTCATACTAGTCGTCAAAAGACCAATGATCCCCAATCATGCAAAACAGGGAAAGTTTGAGCCAAACTATGAAACCCCGTACATCATAGATAAGATCTACCAAGGTGGAGCTTATTTTCTTATGAATATGCATGGAGAAAGGTCATTCCGATCGATAAACGGTCGATTCCTCAAAAAGTACTACGCCTAAAGAGTCGCGACTTAGGTTAATGATAAATGATGCTTGTGTCTGCTCGCTTCTGAGTCAAAACTCTTAAAGTGGTGCCAACTAAAACTCGTCCCAAATACGGGAATATTAGACTGAAACGTACCTAAACTAAAGATGGACCGAAACGTCCTTAAACTAATAAAGGACAGAAATATTCTTAAACTAAAATTCGTCCCAAATACGGGAATGATGGACCGAAACGTTCCTAAACTAACAATGGACCACTACGTTCGTAAACTAGTATTGGATCGAGACGTCCCTAAACTAATAATGGACCGTAATGTCTTTAAACTAACACATTGCCCTACGGTGAGTCTTCATATTAAGCACCGTATACAATCCATGGGCATAAAACAATTCAATCCTTCCCAGGTCCCATATGATGCGGTCCTTCGAATAATGTCATGATCGACAACCGTTAGTGCGTTACCTTACGGGCCGCCTAATAAAAGGTATGTCCACAAGCAGAATGGGCACGGATGAAAACCCAAAAGAGCGCCGTGAGTAAAAACAACAGGGCTACCGGCAAGCTTGTGAAAACTCAGAAGGGCGCAAACTCGTTAAAAAAAGATGCACTTGCAAAGTCCTCTCGACTTTATAAGGAGAAAACGCCTGCGTGAGATCCAAATGACTCACAAAGTAGTAATACATTTAGGAGTCCATACGATTTCTAAGGAGAAAATACACTTATGAGATTCTTATGACTCATAAGGAGAATATACCCTCCATAAGACCCTCACGGCTTATAGAATTCAAAAAGCCTTAAACTACAGGGATCTAAACCTATTCTTAAGCAATCAAAACCCTACACATTTATGCCCTACAAGCGGTCCAATATCGACCCTTGTATACAATCCATGGACATAAATAAATATATTCTCAACCAATTCCCAACAAGAATAAGAAACATCACACGATATGGTGAACGGCACATGCGAGTCCTCACGACTTGCAAGGAGAAAGTACTCTTGTAAGATCCTTACGACTTACAAGAGAAATTACCACTTCGGAGTCCTCACGATTCCTAAGGAGAAAATACACCTATGAGATCCTTACGACTCATAGGGAGAAATACCATTATAAGACCTTTATAGCTCATAAAGTCAAAAAGCCTTAGTCAACATGATCCTAACCCTGTTTGCTAAGTCATCTTTGTTTAAATCAACAAAGGCAAATGATGATTTGCTCCTGGCAACATTCCAATTGTAGCGATACTAATACCAAGATTGGTATCAGATTCCAAACCCCCAACTCGCAATAAAATCAGCGAGTAAGGAAAAATATGCATTTGAAACAGCAGAAATGTTTGGGCAGCTCGCAATAAAAAACAGCGAGTAAAAATAAAAATAACATAGCCGAAATGATTGGGCAATCGCAACTTTCGAAATATAAAAAACTAAAAAGATAGAGTACAGCGGAAATATATAATAAAATAAAACTTTTCTGCCCTGCTAGTAGATCCATACCGACTCTTGTATACAATCCATGGGCACAAATGAAAGAAAGGTAACCATAATTTCCCACCATATTTCGTTAAAAGAAGAACCGGGTCTTGAAGGCACATCTATAGTCTAGAGACTATTTGGACATCTTTCTTACTTCAGCAAAGTACAGACGTGACATCAAGGGTCAAATAAAAGTGGAGTGATGGCAAAATCCTAGCTCCGGACCTTGATGACAATATATACGGCCTAGAGGTCATACAGATGTCTACCTTACTTTGGCAAAGAATCGGTACATCATCAAAGCAAAAGTGAAGTGATGGCATATTCCTAGTTTTGGGTCTTGATGGTAAGCCTAGAGACCATTGGATGTCATCCCACCCCAGAAGAATGTGGTTGTAACTCATCGGGGGTTCAAATCAAAGTCTAACCTCAAGTAAAGCACCATGACAATACTTAACGCTTGATCTTCCGATGGTAATATGGATATTTCAACCTAAGAAAATTACTTGAAGGCGTCTTGTCCAGCCTCAGAAGGGATCAGAGATACGACAGACGCGTGGATATTAAGCCGCAACCCAAGGGATTGCATATCGAGGATACATCAGCCAACATGACAGTACGATGGACTTAACCTAGTACCATAAACCCAATGGACCCCTATCAAAAAAGGGGTTATCTATATTCAACGTTAAGACGAGGTTGCCTATAAATCTAAGGGAAAGGTAAACTAAAAACCCCGAAATAAGTAAATAAACTAAACACTTTGGAACGAGTAATTAAACAAAGCTAAGCCACTGCAGCACAAAAAAGAAAAGAAAAGTGCAGATATAAAAGAAAAGGATGCTTTTTGTACTTCAAAAAAAGAGGAGTTACACACTGTCGGCTGAGGATGACTATAAAGGAAATAAAAGAGAAACAAAATTAAAAACAAACATCATCTAGGGTCTACAGTGGTAAGACGTTAAATTTAGGACAAGGATTCTCAAACTCAAAAGCAATTTTAAGCAATATGCCTTCAGTTTCATTGACCATCTTCTTATGCATCTTCTTTCGGATGCAAGCTTCAGTATAGCGTTCTGAAAATTCGATTAGGTTAATTATGTATTAATTATTGACAATACGTGTTTTTTGTAAAAAACCAAGATATAATTATTATTTTTTTCACAAAGACTTAAATATATCTATTTTAAACTATGTAATTGCTAGTATTAGTATTTAATTAGTCACCTATTAATTGCTAGTTTACTTAAATATTTTTCCTTAATTATTTATTTTTAATTATTATTTTAATCATACACTAAATTAGTGATAATTATAAATTAGGATAGATTAATATATGTTTTCACAATCATGGCAAACTTAAACTAATCTTGTAACATGCTCTTTTCTTTCAAATGTTGTAGATAGTTCTAGAAATCTTTAGATAAGAGAAAAGAAAAATGAAAAATAAAATAGAATAGAATGGTTAAGGAGGTATGGTGCCTTATTAAATGAGGTATGGTGGGTTTTTCTTGACTTGGCTCTCACAAAACACACACACCCTCACTCTTTTTTTTCCTCACTGCCGAATTCTGCAGCCCCCTCCTCTCTCCACTCTTCTTCACTTGATTAAAATCCACAAAGCTCCCTAAAAAATCTAATAAAATCAACACAAGTTTTTAGTTTAATCCTCTACAAAAATTCCTTGTTCAATCTCGTATGGTTCTTTGGATCAAGTCTACATTTTGGTTGCAAGTTTGGATGTTTTCCAAACCATTGTGAGGTATAAATCTTAATCTAATTATCACTTTGTTAATTATTGCTTTAAATCTAATTTTAATTAGGTGTTAATATAGTTTAATTTCATGTTTTGAATATTAAAGAGAAGGGTTTGGTTTAAATCAGGATTTTATCATCTAATTATGGTAGCATGTGTAGATTAATATCTAAAAACCTTGCAAAATCTAATCTAGATGTTAACCTGCTAATCTTTACTCTTAAATGTCCTAATTAAATATTCATGCAAACTAATTTCATAATTAATGTGTAAATAGGTGAGATTAAAATATGGTTAATAATTGTGTGCTCTAATTAAAATAGTAAGTGAAATTTGTAGCCACTAGGTTTGCTAAAACACCTAGTTTTGCACTAAAATTCCTTTTGTTTGCTTACTAGGTTTTTAGAATAATTAGGTTTTATTTAGGTTTGAGGTTGTGATGAGCTACAACTTAATTTCTAAAGTTTTTAATGTGATGTGAATGCGCGATTGGTACGATTGGGTTCTAGGTTTGGGGATTACTACGTATAGCGACCCCTAGTTGTGGTTGTAGCGACGTCGTGCGCATTTTGTGCACCAAGTGCACACAAGTCTAACTTGTGGACATTAATTCTTCGTATCGTTTATCTACGTATCTCCTCAGAGTATCTAGGCTTATGTGTTGCATTGTGTAATCCTATAATCGGTTGCAGGGACGATGGATGTGACAAGAAAAGGAAATGCTGTGATTAGATCAGTTTAGCCGAGACGTTCAGGTGAGTAGATGTACACATCTATGGTGGAATCGTCTGGATGGCGCAAGGCGCCCGATAGTTAGGATTATTAGTAGTTCTTTCATCTATATGCGTAGTCTCGAAGCATTCATAGCATAGCATCTCATTTTCTTACATATGATATTATTACCTAGGACACTTGCACCATTACTATTGGTTCATGCCACATGTGCACTATTTTATGCGAACACACACGCCATTGGTAATTGCTATGTCACGATCACTATAGAACTTAATTAGAATCGGTATCTGTGCAATTGTATCATACACGATATGTAGACTTGCGGTTGTATATTCATCTCATCAGGATTGGATACGTAGGTTGCTAGTCATATACCTCATGTGTATTTCATCATATATGATATGTAGACTTGTAGTTGTATATTCATCTCATCAGAATTGGATACGTAGGCTTGCTAGTCACATACCTCATTGCATCATCATTCATGCATAGTTTTCTAGTCACACATCGTATTTCATATTATTGATACCATAGGCATTCATCATCGCCGGCATGTTCATATATTGTGATTTTCTTGGAGATTTCAGTATTTATGAGATTTTTGGATTTTGGGGGAAAACCGCAAGAATTTATAAACATATTATCATTTTAAAAATGCAAGTTGCAGTTTTCTCGTGATATGATGTATGTGTCGTCCACCATGAGTTTTCCTGAATTTCTATTGGTTTTCGAGACCCGATTCGAGGAGTAGGATGAACCGTCTTGGGTATATGGTGGACCTGGTATATTACCCCGGGGCGAGAGTGTTTTTGTGGGGATGACGACGAGCCTGGAAGGGGAAGAGTACCTACCGGTGATGTCTGGCATGGCGGATATCCGGAGGATACCGACGCAGTCGTGAGATTTGATGATATGGGCCGATCCGGACTGACGGAGCCCGAGATATTGAGATATTGAGACATTGAGATATTGAGATATACATATATTGTGTCGATGCCTGACATGGATTTTCTGTTGATTTCACTGATGATACTCCAGTTTTTATTATACAAAAGTTTTACTGAGATAAGGATACAGATCTTATCATATCATTTATATCTGGATTTCATGTTGATTATCCATTTATGTTGCATTCATACCAGTGTATCGCATCATATTTGTACATGTAGTTTGTGACGCATTTGCGTGCATGCTTACGATAGACTTATTAGATGTTACTTACTACTCACGAGTTGGCAACTCACCCCCGTTGTGCCACAGTATTTTGCAGGTCTGGCCCATCAGCACAGTAGCAGCGAGCGTACTTTCTCATTTTGCTTCTTTTTATTTTGACTTGCGGCTTGCTCGTAGGTGGGTTGCGAGGATATTTTGTTCCCACTTTGTGTATTATTATTGTATCTAGTATACTCCATCTATCTTATCTACCGTTTTCCTACTAGTTGTATATTGGACTTAGATGGTGAGCTTGTGACATTTGTATGTATTCTATTTCTGGTGTCGATGCTCACTTGAGCCGACGTGGTGTTTTCTTATTTCTTGTTTTCAGATACTTATCTCCTATTATGAGGATATATATATTGCATGTGGTTGTGATTCCGCCGTTTGGCGAAGAGCTAGCTCTCGCTCGGGGACGCCTTTATTCATTACTTATGTATATTCTTGTTTTGTACCCGTTTGGGGCCAGTATTTACAAAGGAATCTCTGCCGAAATTTTCGGTAAAATTTGATATTTAAAATGTTTTAATGTGACTTTATTTTACTAAAATCACATTTTTAAGTTAAGTTTTCCTTCACTCTATTTCTTTAAATGGTTTAGATTTCTGGGCTTTGGCTTACTTAGATTACGTTACGCCTCTAGACGTTTCGTAATTTAAGTGCCAGTCACGTTGGGTCGTGACATTCAGGGTCACCGCTGATGTCCTCCATCTTCTGATACGATGATACTATTTCTTTTTGTTGGAAGGCGGTGCAAGTTAGTGACAGGATCATCTCTCTGTTTCTTCGAGATTAGACCCATCAGATATATTAAATGCACCTTGTCTTCAGCATTATCAAGCGCCTGGAACGGCATAGCCTCAAGATGCCCAGGTAAAGTTTCCCAGATCAACCCAACGACGATCTTCAAAAGAGCAAAGCAGCGGAGGAGCAATCGACCGTTGTAATCATGGAAGCGACGCATCACATCATTGCATTGGGTCGTAGTATACTCCTGGCCTTGAAGACGACTTTGAATGTGAATCTCTTCGTAGGAGACAATCTCCTCGATGTTATACAAACAACTAGCCATTGTATCTAAAGAGGACAAAAGAATCATCAGCAAAAGGGCGGATTCTCATTAAATGAGCAGTGGAGTTAAAACTCCCAATATCCCCGAAAAGTGGGTTCTTGTAAACAAGAACAAATTCAAATTAGGGAGATGTGTATTAAAACCCTAAAACCCCCAAAAGGAAAGTATCCAAGAACAGCAAAAGAAAGTTAATGGGATAAAATTCTCAAAATCCCTAAAAAACTGTTCAAAAAAAATCAAACCAGAGCTAAGCTCTGCGAATAAGAAAACAATAATGGGATTAAATCCCATAATCCCCATATTGGGAAACTTATAGGTTAAACAATGGAATTAAATCCAGAAATCCCCAAATCTCAAGATTGACAACAGGATAAATCTCTAAGGAGAAAATCAACGATGATCTCAAGAACGTCCATCGATTCAAACCCTAGATCAGGACATCAAGATCCATGATCATCATAAAAAAAACTATTTTATTGTAGATCTCCAAAAGATCGGTTCAAGGAAAAGAGCCAAGCTTTGTCAAGTATGTTGATGGATTTAAAATCCGCAAAATGCCCAAAATATGTTAAGGGCTAAGCTCTGTTCATGATCCTTACCAAAAATGTTGGCAGAGTCAACACTGTTCAAAGGAAATTTTGAGGGTAGAGAACTAAGCTCTGAACGAGAATTAAATTCTCAAGAAAAGGAAAACTCAATGAGGAAAACGAAGAAACAGTAGTCACTTCAGAGCCAAAGGCCCCATTTATAGGACATGATGAGATTGGTTCGACACCCCGCTCCCCTAGCTGATCCAACGGTTGTAGGACTGATACCGTTGCACTCACGTGCAAGCTATGTGAGAGCAACGCTGGGGGCATTTGTTCCTTTAAAAAGGGGGGAAGAAAATAAAGAAGAGACGAATTCTTTCTATGTGCAAACCACGTGAGAGTTCTGGCTTTAAAGAGAATTAAACCCATAGTTTGGCCCCACGTGTTGAATACGTGACTGCTCATATGCTTTGTGAGCACTGAAAATAAATAACCAAAGGCCAAACATGTCCCACGTGTTAAATACGTGAGCGCTCAGATGCAAAGCACATGAGCGCTGAAAATAAATAACTAAAAACCAAATTGGCCCCACGTGTTAAACACGTGAGCGCTCACATGCAAAATACATGAGCGATAAAAGTAAATAACCAAAAGCCAAATAGGCCTCACGTGTTAAACACATGAGTGCTCATATGCAAAGCATATGAGCGTTGAATATAGACAGGCTAAAACCCACACTCGGGGTCATATGTTAAACGCATGAGCACATCATTTTGAAGCGCTAGCTTCAGATAGAATTAAATTCTATTTGAGGAAATATCCTCTTAATCTTTCCAAAACGAGAATGATTTTTCTATTTTAAAAAGAGAACTTTTGGATTCAAAATCCAACGGTGATTATAATATCACCAACCAAATCAGAAAATCAAATCAATTTCTTTGTTAGGAAAATATTTTCCTAATCTTGCTAAAACCAACAGAAAATATTTTCTGTTAAATAGAAAATCACCGGATCAAATATTCAACGGTGACAAAATTCTCCGAGTGATTTTTAAGATCAATTAAATCAATTGGTATCTCTCAATGAGAGATTTTCTCAAACTGATCAATAGTTTTCCTCGCTTATATAAAGGACCCGAGACTTCAAGTCTCAAAAGGAGAATCAACCCCATGAGGTGATAAAAAGATACAACTGAGAATTTAATTCTCGTGCTGAAGAAAAGTTCCTTCTCCCTTCAGACCCTAGGTAAAGGTAAAGAAAAAGCAGAGATCAAAATATCTCCTTTACCTATCATACATAAATATAAGGGTTTAATCCTTTATAAAGAATTTAGTTTTTTCTCTGGATCGGAGATCCGCAAGGCAAGTCTTCTATAAGTTGAGAATTTAATTCTCATGAGGAAGGTTTTGCTTTTCAGACTCAAGATTTAGGGGAACACTAGATATGAAAAAAGAAACATGAAGAAAAGAAATGGCTTATATCTCAGGAATTCAATTCCTTTAAAAATAGGGTTTAACCCTATATAAAAAACTTAGTTCTTATAAAAAAGAAACATAAGAACCTAGTTTTCAAAAACCCGATCCCAGATCTTCAAAACAAAGATCTTGGTGATCGTCAATGGTCAAAACACCATTAACAAAATTTTAACTTCTTTCAAAAAAATTAAACAGTGATTATATCTCCAAGAGCTGAGCGTCACACGTGAAACACACATGAGCGCCCATAAATGAAAGCCCAGCGCCTCATGTGAAACACACATAAGCGCTTAAAAAACTTAACACCTCACGTGAAATACATGTGAGCGCCCATAAATGAGAACTTAGCGCCTCTCACTGAAACACACGTGAGCGCTTAAAAACTCAGCGCCTCACGTCATACATGCGTGAACGCTCATAAACTCAGTGCCTCATGTGAAACACACGTGAGCGCCCACAAATGAAAGCTCATCGCCTCACATGAAACACACGTGAGCGCCAAGAAACTCAGCTCCTCATATGGCAACACGTGATCGGGAAAAAGGAGCACCGTCTCACGTGATACACACGTGAGCGCTGAACAAAAGTGCTTAGCACTAGATATAGTCAAAAGACTAAGTGCTTAGTACTGCTGAATGAGGGAAAAAGCTCAGGACTGAGCCCAAAATTGGCTAAGTTTCTGAAATTTCATTGCAGCCGAGCCCATATGCTCTGTTGATGGATCTTAAAAAAATTTAATGATCCTTAAATATATTTCTAAATTGATCTTAGTCTCATATAAGACTAATATATGCTTAGTTAAACTAAATTGAGCCCATATGCTCACATATATTTAAGTCAATCTTAATCTAAAACCAGATCAACGGTCTTTAAATAAATTAAAATATGCCTTGAACCGATGGAACATACAACCTAGGTTCAAACCCCAAATTTAATATACGGATTTGGACTAACCCGCGCCTTACAGGAGACGATATAAATTAGTCTCCGTATACAATCCATGTGCAACCAAAATAAACAAAAATACAACATGACACGAAGTGACCTACCGGAGCAGGAGAAAGTTGTTATCGTAATACGATAAGATAATTAACTGCAGGGGATTGCGCCTACAGGTAAGAGCGTCCCCACAATAAAAAATCCCTCACAAATGAGGGGGAATCTGATAAAGTCTGCTACATCGTTCGCATTTGTTCTCCACCAAAAACAGAGACGAACCGGGATAGATCGTCTTGCCTGAATTTGGGGGCAGATGCTATTTAGACTTCTCCATCCACCTCTCCAAAAATACCAAGTTGATTTATAACACCACATATCAGAGGTTTGGATAAATGCGACCGATATAGCAGACTTTATCAGATTCCCCTTCATTTATGAGGGGTTTTTTTTATTGCGGGGACACTCTTTCCTGTAGGCGCAAACTCCTGCAGTTAATTACGTTATTGTATTGCGATAACCATTTTCTCCTTCTCCAGCAGTTCACTTCATGTCGTGTTTTTTTTTATGTAGTTGCCCGTGGATTGTATATGAAGACTAGTTTATGTCGTCGCCCGTAGGGCGCGGATTAGTCCAAATCCATATATTTTAGTTCTGGGTTTGTTTTATTTATAGACTATTAATCTAGTTTGATATTAAGATCAACTTAAATCCATATGTTTTATTTATAGACTATTAATCTAGTTCTCCGAAAATACCAAGTTGATTTATAATACCGCATATCAGAGATTTGGATAGATGCAACCGATGTAATAGACTTTATCAGATTCCCCTTCATTTATGAGGGGTTTTTGATTGTGGGGACGCTCTTCCCTACAGGCACAAACCCCTGCAGTTAAATACGTTATCGCATTGCGATAACCACTTTCTTCTTCTCCAGCAATTCACTTCGTGTCGTGTGTTATTTTTTTTTATGTAGTTGCCCGTGGATTGTATACGGAGACTAGTTTATGTCGTTGCCTGTAAGGCGCGGATTAGTCCAAATCCATATATTTTAGTTCTGGGTTTGTTTTATTTATAGACTATTAATCTAGTTTAAGATTAAGATCAACTTAAATATATGAGCATTTAGGCTGAATTTATTTTAACTAAAGATACGTTAATTTAATTTAAGACTAAGATCAACTTAGCAAAATTTCAAGGATCATTTTTATTTCAGATCCAACAACAGAGCATTTGGGCTCGGCTGTAAGAAACCCTTTTCAGAGGGGCTAAACCAATTTGGGCTTAGTCTGCTCAGTCTTTATTTTTGTTCAAAAGTGCTAAGCACTTATTTAGGCTCTGTTTGTTTAGCCTCTTTTTTATGCAAAAGTGCTAAACACTTGTTTGACGCTCTGGCACTCACATGGGTATCATGTGAATCCTTCAGTTATGTGCGCTGTCCAATCAGTGCTAAACACTCAGCCATTTTGGCTGTCTATGAAGTGCTAAGCACTTTTTGTGTGGCGTCCACGTGAGGAGCACGTTAGACGCTGGGCGCTGCCCAATTAGTGCTAAGCACTTAGCCGTTTTGGCTGTTTATGAAGTGTTGAGCACTTTTATTCAAAACTCACATGTATTTTACGTGAGGAGCTGGACTTCTGCTTTCGGCGCCCACGTGTTTTTCACGTGAGGTGTTCAATCGAAAATAGTGCAATTTTAACATGACAATTTCCTTACTTTTCTTAATCATATAAAGGTGTTTGTTATAAATATAACACATATTAGAAGTACATCTGAAAAATATTATTTACAACGTGTTATACATTATAATCAACATTTTAAAGGAAATTGTATGTTTAATATTTTACGCATAATATTTTGTATCTCTAACATTCTTCATTGAGATCTTGTGCAAAGTTAGCTCAGGTCAGATATCGGGAATCAGAAATCTGCCAATAAAATACAGGAAATGGAAGAATTAAATTCTGGCAGAGACTCAGAAAAGATTAGAAGATTTTAGATATCACAAGAAGTCCCAAAGACCAACAGAAGAAAACACCTGATGTTTCAATCAATGAAGCCACCAATTGGCCGCGGAACCACGGCCGAGTCAGGCCGATCTACCACGGATCCACGGCCGATTCAGGGACTTGGGGTTCGGGAGTTCTCTGGAAGTTTCTTTATAACAACCTAGCTTGTTGGGAAAGTTTCTTTGTAACAACCTAGCTTGTTGGGGAAGCTTCTTTGTAACAACCTAGTTTGTTAGGAAAGTTTCTTTATAACAACCTAGCTTGTTCTTGAAGCTTCTTTGTAACAAGCTAGCTTATTGGGAAAGTTTCTTTGTAACAACCTAGCTTGTTCTGGAAGTTTCTTTGTAATAACCTAACTTGTTTTGGAAGCTTCTTTGTAACAACCTAGCTTGTTAGGAAAGCTTCTTTATAACAACCTAGCTTATTCTGGAAGTTTCTTTGTAACAAGCTAACTTGTTGGGGAAGCTTCTTTGTAACAAGCTAACTTGTTGGGGAAGCTTCTTTGTAACAACCTACCTTGTTCTAGAAGTTTCTTTGTAACAACCTAGCTTGTTTTGGAAGCTTCTTTGTAACAACCTAGCTTGTTGGGAAAGCTTCTTTGTAACAACCTAGCTTATTCTGGAAGCTTCTTTGTAACAAGCTAACTTGTTGGGGAAGCTTCTTTGTAACAACCTACCTTGTTCTAGAAGCTTCTTTGTAACAACCTAGCTTGTTGGGGAAGCTTGATTTGGGGCTATAAAAAGGACCGAGGGCTTGAGATGCGAGAATTCCGGAATTTCATCTAATTTTCATCCAATTCAATACAAATCCAAGAACAACATCAAATCTAAGATCCAAAATCAAGAATCATTGAGAAGTTCATCAAGTGATTCAATAAAAGGTCCTTTACACGAAGCCAATCATCATCGAGCATGCGATCCACGACAGGTCCAAGCCTCACGGTGATCGAGCGAACTGAAGATCGACGGAAAAATTACCTCTTCAAGAGAGTGATCGAGAGCAATTCTTCTTGTAATCTCAAATTGAAGAAGTTGTAATTTGAAGTTGAATAATAAAGGTGCTAATTAGTTTTAATTTCACTTTCTTTTAATTTCCGCATTATGAATTCTTTCTTGATTCTTTCTATTATTTTCATGATGCGCGAGTATTTCGCCGTTTGATTGGATTCGCAGGATTAGGGTAGTTCATTGGGTGAGAAAATTCTATACTTCTTTTAAGTCTTATGAAGTTTATAAACCTTAACAAAAGAATCATCAACATCCTCATCAGGCTCGATATCAATTTCTTGATAATCTTGACCTCGATTTGAGATAAGATTGACGATCATTTTGTTAAGGGCTAGACAGTGAATGGTGATCAATGAAAGGACAAGGGTCAATAGAGAAGAAACCCTAGTTTCTTCAAAAAGAACCTTAATCCTCATTCATCGCCATCAATCTAGTATTAAATCTATCAATAGATAAGAGGAGCCATCTTGAGTCATCATCCAGGGCTACTAAATCCAATCGAATCTGACAAGCCTTCTTCATATTTTCTTGATTTCCTTTCTTAAAAATAATTTCTTGATTTTCTTGAAACTATTACTTCAACAAAATCTTGAACCATTTCTTGAATTTCTTTACTATTTCTTTCAACTCATATAAAACAAGAATTTACGAATTCCTCGGATCCCAGAGGACGACTCGTATTCACCACAGCTAAGCTACACGCGGCGCCGTATTGATTGCGGTTATTACTACTAAAACATCTTTTCTTTTCTTTACTCTCCTTTACTTTCGTTATCAATCAAAAAGGAGAATTATACAATTTTACAAATAAGTTCAATCAAATGGCGCCGTTGCCGGGGATTCGTGCGTAATTTGTTCTTTCTTGCTATTTGGGTTGAAATATTATTATTCCATCAAAATATAAATTAAGAACGCATCTTGTGCTTAACAATTAGTGTGTGATTTTTGCGAGAGAATCTGGAATCACTATAGCAGAGAGATAATGATTCGGAGCAATTCATCAAGACCAGAAGAGCAAGGGAAGCACCCATACCAAAAATAGTTCAAAGAACCATCAAGTTGTCCGTGGAACCACGGCAAGAAGGCCATTCTCACGGCGGAACCGCTGTGGGATTGGTGAATTAGAGTTTCATCTTTCTTTGGTATATTTTCTATCTTCTTCTCTCTGCTCTAAAAAGTCCAATAACAATTTTCTGTAGGATTCTTTGCAAAAATTCGCTGTGTAAAAATTCTTGTTGCGTGTTTTGATATTGATTGTTTTTGCATATTGTAATATGGAAAATTAAGGGGCAAAGCCTAAATTCAGATTAGGTGGGGATTTCATTACCCTTCCTAAGCCCCGCAAATCACAAAACTAGCATCCGCATCACCCTTCATTAATTAAAAAATATCTAGACCAAAACTCTAAGGACCGTCGCGCTTAATTAGGACAGAGGAGGGTCGTGGGTAATTTACTGTTTATCCGCATTTCTTTTGTGGTGTCTAGGCAAGTGTGTCTAAGGCAAGTGGTTACTTAATTAGGCTCGCTATGTACATAGAGGATACCTCCCACTTACCCGGCACTTACCTGGCCACAGGAGGGATAAAGAGGTAGTAGAGGATTGATCCTGCGATTTGTCCCCTGGAAGTCTAGGAGCGGTCTAGTGAATTGACCTAGGTGACCTTAGATCTATGGTTGTTTGTGCATTTTTGTGATTTGTCTAAATCCGTCTTTTTCAATACAAACCATAAAACAAACCTTTCTTTTAATTTACAGAAACGCTGCCACTTTCGCTAAACCCGCTTAGTGCATGCTCGGCTGGACACGGGATTCTAGTGCCCGTCTTGTCCGCGTTTCTTCTATCGACTCTGAAGTCAGTACTTCTTCATTTTCTTTTTCCTCACCACCCACCACAACTACCGAGATGGACGGTTATCCATCAAATTTTAATAACACCACTCTGCCACATAGGTGCGCAGAATTCACCGCGCATATCTCTCCAAGAGAGTGCTACCCTATACGTGGTCCCCTTCCTACTTGTCTTTCTATTCCACCAGCCAATGGGGATAATTTTGAAATCAAACCACACTTTATCAATCTTTTGCCTAAGTTTCACGGTCTTGAGTCTGAAGACGCATACGTTTTTATCACCAAATTCGAAAACGTATGTGCTATGATGGGCGCTTCACAACTTTCTGTGGATGATATGCGTTTACGTCTTCTCCCGTTTACTTTGTGCGATTTAGCCGAAAATGGCTTTATAACACGACCGCATACTCTATTTCTAATTGGGACGAATTTGTTATAGCATTCCTTAAGAAGTTTTATCCCAATCATAAGACCGCCCGTGTTAGGAGCGAAATCAACCAGTTCACCCAGCTTCCAAATGAACCATTTTGGAAATGATTTGAACAGTTTAAGGATCTGCTTGTCCAATATCCTCATCATGGAATCTATAGATGGGATCTGTGCCGAATTATATATGAGGGCGTTAATCTAATGACAAAACAGATGCTTGAAACCATGTGTCAAGGCAATTTCATGTAAGTCTACGGTAGCGTCCCGGCCGTCTAACAGACGCCAAATACGGAACAAAAACTTTTTACAAACTGGCTCTATCGTGTACTATAAACCGGATCTGCCATTAAAGCTAAACTAACAAACTACAAAGTGGATAGAAATGTTATACCGAATGATCCGAGTCCTTCGGTCTTCAACTATCATCCCACGCTTTGTTGCGGCTGCTCCGATCTCCTGAATCTCCAGTCTCCTCGTCTAGGTGGCATCACGTCGACGAATCTTTAAACGGGCTCCTGCCTCTGAACCGAGGCAACTCGATCATCAAGTTTGCTAAAAAAGATGATCAAGATTGATGTAGAGAATGAGTAGAACACTTTGTCTCGCTTCATCCAAGCTATGGACAAACGGTTAATGAAGTTGCCTTTTGGATCGGGTGAATGAGAAATGGGCGTATGAAATTTCTATGAATCAAACTCCTAATCTTTTTAATCAACCCACACTTCTCACTCTAGGAAGTGGCCGGCCAATATATGGTGGAGGGGGTGAGTGTAGGAGCAAGGAATGAGGGTGACCATAACCAAGGATACTTATCATAACACAAAATATCCACCATGCAAACAAAAACACATTAATGCAATTGATGACTCATTTAAAACACCTCATCAACTCATTAATGCAAGTAATGAGTCATTAACCTAGTCACCACTTCTAGAACCTTCTAGAAGCATGACACACCCTCATGACTCACCCAAGAAGAAAAGATAAATCCGTATTTAACCGAATGTTAAAGACGGGCGATAGAAAACTAGAAACCGACAACTTCCAAAAGTGATCCTGAAACGAATTTCAGGATAACCCTGTATCAGTATAAACATACCCGCATTTGTATTACGACCGAATACAAATGCAACTGAGACAAAGATATTATATCTACACAGCATAATACTCGGATCCGGCTTAAACCAAAGCCGACCAGTATTATCTGCCCGAAATATGATACGTGCGAAAACGCACGTGCATTTTCCGAACCTTGCCATAAAACCATACGGCCTCTACAACGTTTCGCCCGAACTTGGGAAACTGTCTGCGGGGGACTCTAATAACTCATCAACACACTGGCACTGGATATAACCTCTAGCACGTCAGAGGTACAAGCTGTACGTAACGTTTGCCTATGTATTGATTGGAAGGGAAGCTGACGAGCGAACTCATCCATAAACCCTACTGAGCCTGACAGTGACAATATACATACAGTCCGGTCCGTTCGTCTAAAGAGTATCGCATATCGAGTCTAGAGGGGTGGATAAAGTCAGACCCCTAATAACGCGATAAATCGTGTCGGCATGAAGCCCATCACCACCTGAGAAACTATTGATCCAAATCAGTAATTCTCCACTACCTCGGCCGAGGATTTCTAGTGATGGCCACCCGTGCATTGTGCGACATCAACCCCCAATACCGGGAGAGACGAATCCCCGACGATCCGCTCACTGTCTCCATGTGGCTCGGGACTGTACCCAAAAAATACCTGTTTGCACGTCTCCTTTGAGCATGGTAGGGTAGAAATCAAAGCACAGTGGGAACTCACATGGGACAAATGACAATCTCAGGTCGACAAACTAACCTGTACACATGTCACCAGGGAACTGCTATCTGACGATATGTATAATACCAACTAGCATGTTCCCGGCGAGTCCTGTCCGGTGTACTCATAACCCAATGAGCACCTGTATACATCTTAGATGAACCAACTGACACCAATGGCTTGTGAGACCGGCCACCGCCCTTCGTCGGGGTCTCGACTGTATACACTAGTCTACTCTGGAGTATCGATGCCCTGTCTCGAAACTCCTATGACTAGGGACACTTTAAGGATGTGCTTACAGACCCCAGCTCCCACGTATATGATCGCCATCATACTGCTGGTAGTCAAGCAAGAATCCTATGGGCTCTATCATCATGCAATAGTGAACTAAAGCATATATACAATGATAAAGACAAAACAGATACCATACTATCATCTCGAGCAAGACCGTCATATCGGTATAGGTCCTGCCTCAATCATTGCAATCACGTACCTGCGATCCAATAATTGACTTTGAGGGCATTATATCCAACAATCTCCCACTTGCACTTAAGGCTAATTATTGCGATGTCGCATACTCACAGCCCGTGTGATACCGAACATCCAACTCCTCTACTAATCAGTTTCACAAAGCTAGTTTGTAAAACTCTTGTGTTCGAGAAATAGCCTCGGTGAGTGGATCCGCCCTGAAGTTTCTTTCTATGTCTCTCTTAATCTCAAGTTCGCGGAGAAAGCCATCTCCCGAATTGAGCAATACCTGTCTTAGAATATGTCTGGATATCTGATGGGACCTAGTTCATAAATGAACTCTAAATCCAAACTTCTTAGACTGTAGTGATCACTGAACCTAATCAGTATCTAGCACCATGCCTCCCATAGTATCCACTTGGACCACCTGTCCATAATAGTGTCCCTCGTCAGAGGGAAAACTATAACTCTGACAGTCACTCTGTCATACATGTCACCCTTGAAGCCTGGAACGATAACCGTCTCCCGAAGGAGGCTGCCGTCATCAAATCCGTAGAACATCCATTCATGTTCTAAAACTGCTTCCTAATATTTCTTGAGGATTGGATTAATATAAACTTATCGCATTAAGTGCAAAAAACAACATCTGGTGTGGTACTTGACATCTCATGATTGACTTAATTGCCTAAGCAAGTGATCTGCCAATCATGCACATCCCTCTCTCCTTTAGTCTCTAAGACACCTTTAGAGAGGGTGACTCCATCACCTGCAGGTACACCACCATGCCAGGAGTCATTTATTCTAAAATACTATTAGAATACTGTCAAAGCACCCACATTAGGAAACTACCCAAATCTAGATCTAAAACCATAGATCTAGTAACCAGAATGTCTGATATTACATCCATATCCTTTGTGGAGAAACAACTGTGTGACTACCAAAGTACAACCGATCGTAGTATAGGAATTTTACTTCCTACTCTGTGTATGTCATCTAAATACCAGGACATCACACCCTACTACCTTCTCAACAGATCCCTTCCCTATTCTGATGAAGTCAAAGCCATGACTGTCTCATCAAAATTAGATGATCTATCTCCGCTATAACTGCTGAAGTCTATAAATAGACATAAGCTACTTGCCCACTATGCTTCCGTTGCTCCCACTGACCTCAACAACCCTCTTGCAGAATAATATATACGTGCACTTCTAAACTAGTTTAGAACGGCGCTATACATATCCTCCAGCCGGGTCTCATAGTCTGGAACAACAGTAGTGTCAAGTCTGGGTAAACAAGATCCTCCCTGTCACCGTCCTTGAGGCTACCGGAGTACCTCTCGGGTGTCTGAGGTTACCCACCATGTCTGCGGATTGGCTATTGGAATGTCAAACCTGATTGAATATATAGGTCCTATTAAATTTTCCGTAATCGTTTGCGGTTCTGGAATCACTTCCAGTTCTACCATACTCCCACTACTGTTTTCTGAAAAAATCCATTTTACTAAAACTGTGGCGAGTCTAGGACAATATCACTATTGATCTTTCAGATGGTAGAAAGTCAACCCTCGTCAAAACCAGGGTCAACCCACAAACTGCCATTACCGAAACGTGCCTTGAGTTATCCAGTGTCTGGTTTTAAGCATAAGCTGGACAACTCCCCGTATCTTAACATCGTTAAGATATGAACCATTCTATATACAATATAGAAATAGAGGCACTAATTTAATTGGAACCAGATTCAAATCATGCAGCTGTCTCCAGTGCATATCAACTTAATGGAGAGAGGCTACTCAGCATTACTCAACTTAGGAATCCATCCAATTATGAGTAACCTGAAAGAGAAACAAGTTTCTCAAAACCATTACTATCATCTGAATACCAATCACAAGAATCTACATCTTCGATCTCTTTGAAGAATCCCGATACTTGCGACACTTGGTTCTTTACTTTATTCTTATACCTACAACTTCTCGAAACTTAGACCTTGTATTTCTACGAAACACTTGTCTAAAATTAAAGAAGTTATAAGTAAACTGAACATAGTATGAAGACCTACCCCTTTGTCCTGACGGATACTGGACAACATACAATACTCTGTATAAGTCCGTTGAGTTGAATAACTCAAAACCTGTGCATCGTAGGTTGGAAACTGTACCCAGGCGATTTCCTCAAATATCACCAATTACAACGAATTCCGATATAATGAGGATGATCACCTAATTCCCAATAACTTACTCCCACTCATCATCTGTAAAACTATACAGATATGAGAATGAAGCCTGGTAAATCCATACCTTGGAGTAAGCATCTAATCGGGAAATCAGTTTTCCATTAACAATGAACTGAAACATGAAAATGCTTCGTAGGGGTATCCTGGTATTCCTAGTAATGCCTCTTCCATAATCCAATTCATGACTTTAACCGTATATTTCTTTGCCATCTCTCCAAATCCTTTTATTTGTCTTTATTCATTACCTTCAGTACATCATCGTTAGGCTAAATGGTTTTCTTCCTTCCCTACCGTTCGGCACCAGCCTATGGTTTGGAAGAAGACTATCCAGTAAGCATAATAGGTGTACTCTCCTAAAACAAGGAGTACTCGTATCTTGAGAGAAGGTGATGATAAAAGACAACTGAATAATACCTTATTCTATTTCTCCCAAACTGGGGAGAAAGGCAAAGGTGAAATAGGAGTGGCGATGAAGTACGCGGTTTGGTTGTGAATGATAACAGTCGCAATTTACTTTGCCCTCTTTCTAATCCTTTTATTTTGCCTTTACATATTACCTTCTGTACACCCTACTTAGGCTAATTGGTTTTCTTCATTCCCTACCTTTCGGCACCTGCCTATGGTTTGGAAGAAAACTATCCAATAAGCGTAATAGGTGTACTCTCCTATACTAAGGAGCCCTCGCAACCTGAGAGAAGGTGATAATAAAAGACAACTGAATAATCAATTCTATTTCTCCTGAACCTGGATCCATCCTCGAAGAAGTCCCTTTGAGTTCGTATATAACCATACGATGGATCTATCCAATGGACGTGGATGTCCGTAGTAATACGGGGTGTTCTGAGAAATACAAAGGGTAAAAGAAGGAGCGACAATGACTTATACAACTTTAGACAATCCAAAAGTCAGTATTTTAAGAAGGTTCGGTCAACTTGGTCACTGAGTCATAGTCTAGGGTCGATCAAAGGTCGCTGCCAAAGAGAGAGAGAAAAGAAACACTCTGCGTGCACTCTAACCTAGATTAGAATGGTTATCACTTTATCTAATCAGGAACCTCCCACTGTAATCTCAAATTCTCCTCCAAACCTAAAAGAAGAATTAGTCGGGATCACCCGAAGAGTAAACCAACTCATCAGTGAGAATTGGGATCCAACTATCATCGTATGATAACTTGATGGAAGCCACTCAAGTTATCACACTCCAGAAGGTATGCGCATGCCTGGCAAGTTTCCTGTATGTTTGAAACTCCCGATGTGATTTTTGCCCCATGCTCTTATGATCGTGACTTTGGCCAACCCATCATAAGTCACATGCCAAGTTCTACCCGTCATTATCCAGGTTAATTTGAACCCACCCGTACATACCCTTGACTTTGGCCAACAAGGTAATACGACTGTCCCAAACCAACGCATCTATCTACGCAACAGATGAATACCCAGCAACTACCAAACACTATGCCTTGACTTTGGCCAAACAAACATAGCTTGAATACTACTGACCATCCATAAGACATGACGGAGGGCTACGGCTGGTTTTTGGCGAAAAACCTTTAACGTAATGAACTTGATCTCTTTGAAGGAACCTGATAGCTTTTTATAAAAATATAGTGACGAAAACCTTTTGCTAAAGAGGTCACTCCCGGTGAAGGGATCTCGGCTCTTTCCTCGTGGAATGAGGTGCAGGATATTCTAACTGAATACCGCGATGCAAAGCAACTTGTAATCGACTATAGTAAAGTTATTACCCTGACGCAAACTTCTGCCCAAGGGGTCACTCCTGGTGAAGGGATCTCGGCCCTTGCCTCGTCGAATGAGGTGCAGGATATTCCAACTGAATATCACTATGCAAAACAAAAGGAAACGTCTTTGTAATAACACTTTTAAAATTTGTTCCAACAACATCAAATATAGGTTTGTTTTATCCTTGCATTGATAAGAATCAACGCAGTCCCATCAGTCAATCACACCAAAAAAGAACGAAAAATAAAATGTACGTATATGCCATCCGCATTCGCCACTGGGTCCCTTCATCACCCGTTAAGTTACTTAACTAACGACAGAGCGGGGACTGGACTAGCGCGGGTGTAAAACATATACAACATCTAATAGTATATATACCAATATACAATAATCGCTCTAGGCGTGATAAAATGCAACATTACAGAAAAGTAATAAGCATCACAGAACAATACAGATAATCTGGGATCCCCGGGTTTCACAGAGCCGCTACTGAAACTCGACGTTCCCCTGGTCGTGTGGATAGCCTGTGCAATGAAACCTAGACCCCTACGGGTGCGGCAAGTTACCCGCCAAAACCTGAAGCGAGGCAGCCCCCTACAGCAGAGTGAATGGACCACCCGGCACTTCACGGAATCCGGTAACTTGAGCACCCCTTTTTGGGTCAACCTGTACCCCCTACCAGTGCGGCGAATAGTCTGCCAATTCTAGAGTAAGGCCCCTTTGCTTCTCAAAGCCATAAGATACGGACCTTTTATTTCTCCAGAACCCGGCTATCCGTGCACTCTGTCGCGGGGTAATCCTAGTACATAAAAGAAAATATATACAACGGGTACATCGACCTCAGCCCGGTCGTGCCCCAAAAGAATATTATACAAACAGGCAGTGACGGCAGTCCACATGTTGGACGCTCGCCCCGCAATATCAAATGTATAATTAAATTCAAACAGCACTACCATTGCACATTGCTATCCACCACGACCTATCCGCAACATCACAGCACAACACAGAACATCAACGTGAATGTCACGTTCGCAAACCCGTCTAAAAGGACTATAGCAATTAGACGCAATTTACCGCTCAAATGACATTCCCGGTCGGAGATATAATGCAAATACTGCATACTAACAAGTTTAAAATTTCGATCGACAAAACTTCCCTAAGTGGGCCCCACTTACATCTGTTGTACAGTAACAAAATCTGGGCCCAAAAGAATATACTAAAAACCACAATTTCCTCTGTAGAAGCTACTGTAGAAATTTGGCTAATTGATCTCTTAATACAGCGGCGGATCCGCGGCCAAACCCTAGCTTGGACCGCGGATCCGCGGCCGTACAGAGAGATCACAAGGCCAAATTTCTACAGTCTTCTTAGAAAACCCTGCTTGATTTTTTGAAATGGTCAAAATGATTTTTAGACCCTTTTAAAAATCGACAGAAACATTGAACATGGAAATTGCAGTTTTGAAATTTTTGTTCGAACGATATTTTAAACGCGTTAGCACAAGTTAGTAAAGCTTAATGGTGAGGCTCTGATACCACTGTAAGTCCACGGTAGCGCCCCGGCCGTCTAACAAACGCCAAATGCGGAACAAAAACTTTTTACAAACTGGCGCTATCGTGTAATATAACCCGGATCTGCCATTAAAGCTAAACTAACAAACTACAAAGTGGGTAGAAATGTTACACCGAATGATCCGAGTCCTTCGGTCTTCAACCATCATCCCACGCTTTGTTGCGGCTGCTCCGATTTCCTGAATCTCCAGTCTCCTCGTCCAGGTGACACCACGTCGACGGATCTTTAAACGGGCTCCCGCCTCTGAACCGAGGCAACTCGATCATCAAGTTTGCTAAAAGAGATGATCAATATTGATGTAGAGAATGAGTAGAGCATTTTGTCTCGCTTCGTCCAAAGCTATGGACAAACGGTTAATGAAGTTGCCTTTTGGATCGGGTGAATGAGAAATGGGCATATGAAATTTCCATGAATCAAACTCCTAATCTTTTTAATCAACCCACACTTCTCACTCTAGGGAGTGGCCGGCCATAATATGGTGGAGGGGGTGAGTGTAGGAGCAAGGAATGAGGGTGACCATAAGTAAGGATACTTATCATAACACAAAATATCCACCATGCAAACAAAAACACATTAATGCAATTGATGATTCATTTAAAACACCTCATCAACTCATTAATGCAAGTAATGAGTCACTAACCTAGTCACCACTTCTAGAAATTTCTAGAAGCATGACACACCCTCATGACTCACCCAAGAAGAAAAGATAAATCCGCATTTAACCGAATGTTAAAGACGAGTGATAGAAAACTGGAAACTGGCAACTTCCAAAAGTGATCCTGAAATGAATTTCAGGATAACCCCGTATCAGTATAAACATACCCGCATTTGTATTACGACCGAATACAAATGCAACAGAGACAAAGATATTATATCTACACAGCATAATACTCGGATCCGGCTTAAACCAAAGCCGACCAGTATTATCTGCCCGAAATATGACCCGTGCGAAAACGCACATGCATTTTCCGAACCTTGCCATAAAACCATACGGCCTCTACAACGTTTCGCCCGAACTTGGGAAACTGTTTGTGGTGGACTCTAATGACTCATCAACACACTGGCACTGGGTATAACCTCTAGCACGTCAGAGGTACAAGCTGTACGTAACGTTTGCCTATGTATTGATTGGAAGGGAAGCTGACGAGCGAACTCATCCATAAATCCTACTGAGCCTGACAGTGACAATATACATACAGTCCGGTCCGTTCGTCTAAAGAGTATCGCATATCGAGTCTAGGGGGGTGGATAAAGTCAGACCCCTAATAACGCGATAAATCGTGTAGGCATGAAGCCCATCACCACCTGAGAAACTACTGATCCAAATCAGTAATTCTCCACTACCTCGGCCGAGGATTTCTAGTGATGGCCACCCGTGCACTGTGTGACATCAACCCCCAATACCGGGAGAGACGAATCCCCGACGATCCGCTCACTGCCTCCATGTGGCTCGGGACTGTACCCAAAAAATACCTGTTTGCACGTCTCCTTTGAGCGTGATAGGGTAGAAATCAAAGCACAGTAGGAACTCACATGAGACAAATGACGATCTCAGGTCGACAAACTAACCTGTACACATGTCACCAGGGAACTGCTATCTGACGATATGTATAATACCAACTAGCATGTTCCCGGCGAGTCCTGTCCGGTGTACTCATAACCCAATGAGCACCTGTATACATCTTAGGTGAACCAACTGACACCAATGGCTTGTGAGACCGGCCACCGCCCCTCGTCGGGGTCTCGACTGTATACACTAGTCTACTCTGGAGTATCGATGCCCTGTTTCGAAACTCCCACGACTAGGGACATTTTAAGGATGTGCTTACAGACCCTAGCTCCCACGTATATGATCGCCATCATACTGCTGGTAGTCAAGCAAGAATCCTATGGGCTCTATCATCATGCAATAGTGAACTAAAGCATATATATGATGATAAAGACAAACCAGATAGCATACTATCATCTTGAGCAAGACTGTCATATCGGTATAGGTCCTGCCTCAATCATTGCAATCACGTACCTGCGATCCAATAATTGACTTTGAGGGCACTATATCCAACATTTCATGTCTAAAGACGATAGTGAAACTAGGAAAATTTTGGAAGATTTTGCTGAAAACACTTTGCAATGGGAAAGCGTTAGTCCATTTTCTAGGGGTGGAATTCATCAGCTCGATATTTCGTTCTCAGTAAAAGCCGAAATGGCCGCGATGCAAAAGAAACTCGAAGCTATGGAAAACAAATTTTTATTAGCCTCCCTAAACCAGGTGACGCTCCCTAAAACCGTGTGTGGATGCTGTTCTGATCCATCACACTTGACGGAAGAATGTCCTTTCAATTCTTCATTTTAAGGTCAAGAACACACTAATACTGCTTTTCAGCAGTGACCTTGAAACGATCATTATCATTACACATATAATCAGGGTTGAAGAAATCACCCTAATTTTGCTTGGAACAAATACCAAACTCAAAATACGGTTCCAAATCAAAATAACTATCAAAGGGCTCTTCTACAGCAACAACAACCACTACAGAGTCAACACCCTTTTCAATCACAAACTTTTCAAAATCCGGCCACAATTCTGCACCTTTTAATAATTCTTTCCAAACGGCCGGTACCGAAAACCCTTCTGCACTCGAACGAACATTAGATTTGTTTATGAAACATTCCATGCAAGTGTCGGCTGATATAAGGTTTTCTATCGACAGCATAAAGAAGGACTTCGCCTCCCACGGTGAGAGTGTTAAATCGATAGAAGCACATATTGTATAATTAAATGCCGCAATGAGTGCTAGAGAGAAAGGGAAACTTCCATCTCAACCCCTACTAAATCCTGGACACTCACAATATCATAATATGAATGCCATCACTACGTTGAGATCTGGAAGAGTACTGAACAACCAAGTCGGCGAAAAGGTTGATAATGATGAAATCAATGATACCCCGGATTCCATTTCTAACCCTAGTTCGTCTAGTTCACCATCTTCTTTCGAACCTATTCTCCATTTTCCCCAAGGCTCGAACCCTCGTCCTACTTCCTTGAGTCAACCTAACATGATCCTAACTCCAATTCTAGGATCTGTTCCACCCCCACGATCTTCTCCATTATTGGACCCAGCTCTTATTGATAAAGCTCCTTATCCAAATAGGTTAAGGGGAAACAAACCAAGTTCACAAATGGAGAAGATTGTAGAAATGTTTAAACATGTTAACATAAATATCCCTCTCCTAAATGCTATACAACAAGTTCCGGCTTATGCGAAAATACTTAAGGACTTGTGCACTAGGAAGAGGAAAACTCAAGTGCCGAAAAAAGTGTTCATGACGAGTAATGAAAGCACAGCTTTTACCCAACAATTACCAAAGAAACGTAAGGACCCTGGCTGTCCTGCAATCTTTATTTCTATTGAGGGTAAAAATATTAATCGTGCTTTACTCGACCTTAGCGCTAGTGTTAACCTGCTTCTTTACTCTGTCTACGAGCAGTTAGGTATTGGAGAGTTGAAACTTACCCACTGCACTCTCCAAATGGTAGACCGATCTATCAGCAAACCTAGGGGTGAGCTTGAGGATTTGTTGATAAAAGTCGGGGAATTTATATTCCCTGTGGACTTTATTGTTCTAGATACACAGCCTGTAGGAAACCCACAAAACCAAATTCCGGTAATTCTCGGTCGACCCTTCTTAGCCACTTCCAATGCTGTTATTAATTGTCGTAACGGTTCTATGAACCTATCCTTCGGGAAGATGACAATTGAGCTTAATATTTACAAGCTAGGAAGTCAACCATATGAACCTTCTGCTCATATTCTTGATGTCTGTTCTGTCCACGAGATAGCTCCCGAAAGCTGCAAGGTTGAGGAACTTTGCTATAATAATATCGACGACATTAGTACATCTTGGTTTGATCTAACACATTATAGTGAGGACACCCTTGAAGAGTCCACCTTTGAGTTCGAACCTTTTGACTCATCACAAAAGTCAGTAGAGCTTTCTGAGTCAATATCTTATGCAGGTTATGAACTTCTTAGGGAATCCAAATATCATTCCCTTACCCCACCTTCTATTATCTCTCCGCCGAGATTAGATCTCAAACTTCTACCTTCTCATCTTAAATATGCATATTTAGGAGAGAATGGGTTTTTGCCTGCGATTATATCCGCTTCTCTAGCTTTAGAGCAAGAGAACGCTCTTTTAACGGTCTTGAGATCAAATCGGCAAGCATTTGGTTGGATAATGGCAGATATCAAAGGGATTAGTCTCTTGATTGTTGAACAACATATACATTTGATGGATGAAGCCAAACCAACCCGAGACCCACAAAGACGGTTAAATCCCGTTATGAAGGAAGCGGTAAAGAAAGAAATCGTCAAGTGCTTAGATAGTGGTATAATTTACCCAATCTCGATAGCCTATGGGTAAGTCATATTCATGTAGTCCTTAAGAAGTCTGGCATCACAGTCATAACTAATGGGGCTAACGAGTTGATCCAAACACGCACCCAAACTGGGTGGCGTGTATGTATTGATTATAGAAAACTCAATGCTGCAACAAGGAAAGATCACTTTCTTCTACCTTTCATTGACCAGATGCTAGAATGATTAGCTGAACACGAATATTATTGTTTCTTGGATGGATACTCTGGCTATAACTAGGTCCCCATCGTCGAAAAGGATCAAGATAAAACAACATTTACTTGTCCTTTCGGTACCTTTGCTTATAGACGCATGCCCTTTGGGTTATGCAACGCTCCCGCTATATTTCAGCGGTGTATGATGGGGATATTCTCATACATGGTCGAGAATTTTCTGGAGATCTTTATTGACGATTTCTCTATATTTGGGGATTCTTTTGAGGATTGCTTATGTCATCTTGATGCTGTTCTTACTCGCTATAAGGATAAGAACTTAACATTAAATTGGGAAAATGCCATTTCATGGTCCAAGAAGGTATCGTGCTAGGACATGTCATTTCACGAAAAGGCATTGAGGTAGACAGAGCTAAAATAGATATCATCCATAACCTTCCTCATCTCAAATGCGTCAAAAATATATGACCTTTTCTTGGACATGCAGGATTTTATAGGAGATTCATTAAGGATTTTAGCAAAATTGCTAGACCCTTAACTCTTCTCTTGGCCAAGGATGCAACATTTCATTTTGATTCGGATTGTGAGGCTGCTTTTGACTCACTTAAAAGCTCTCTCACTACAGCCCCCGTTCTATCATCTCCTGATTGGAACCACCCGTTTGAGCTTATGTGTGATGCATCAGATTTTGCTTTTAGTGCAGTCTGAGGACAGCACATTGATAAGATACCACATGCAATTTATTATGCAAGTAAGACCTTGAATGATACTCAAATTAATTATACAACTACAGAGAAAGTACTCTTGGCAGTTGTATTTGCATTAGAAAAATTCAGGCCTTACTTGATTGGCTCACCGATAGTGGTTTACACCGATCACTCTGCCCTAAAATATCTTTTATCGAAGAAGGATGCTAAGGCCAGGTTAATACGTTGGATCCTATTATTACAAGAATTTGATCTTGTTATACAAGATAAGAGTGGATGTGAAAACGTAGTAGCTGACCATCTTTCACGCATATCTTCTTCACATACTGTGACCTTGCTAATAAACGACTCTTTCCCTAACGAACAACTCTTGACCGTATCCTGCGAACCTTGTGTCACGACCCAAAATTGGCACGTGACGGCCCTTAAACTACGCAACGTCTACAGGCGTAACGCAATTTAAGTAAGCCGAAAACCCAGCAATCTAAACCATCAAAAGTAGTAAGTGATAATAGCATTTTCAAAACCTTTGAAATCTCAACCCAAATTCTTTAAAATCCAACTTTATTTCCTTTAAAATTTTTGGCAGCACCTCCTTTGTAAAAACTAGCCCCAAAAATGGGTACAACAAAGATATAAATAAAGCATCCCCAAACGGGAGCAAAACGCGCCCAAAGGCAGAAAACAACCACCACAACAGATATACGACGCCGTAGTGAAGAAATAAAAGACGATATAAATAAAACTGCACAAAAGACCTCCAAGTCACAAAATAATATACAATATCGTCCTCACATCAAGTCTTTAAATCATACAAGATAATGGTAGATGGAGAGTACAGAATACAACGAATATACAATAAACAACATCGGATAACCGCAAAACCCACCTAAGCAAAACTGCACACTATGAGCCGAAGCGGTATCCACTGCAAAAAATGTTATGATAGATGAATAGCCTGCCTCAACTACTCTGGGGAACAACCCGCAAAACACTGTGGCACAACGGGGGTGAGTTGCCAACTCGTGAATAGTAAATAACATATGCAGGTAATTGCAAGTATGCACGTACAACGCTAATCTAACATATGCAAGCTGATAGCAATAAAAGGTCATATGAATGCAACAGTCATAAAAGGTACACTAGCAGGTACAACTAATACATGAAGCAATGATATGACAATGTATATATGCAACAGTCATGAAAGGTATTCTATCAGGTACTACTAATACATGGAGCAATGCATATAAAATAAATGCGGAGTATGGGATAAAACATGTCATCCTCACGGAATCCTGACCTCGTGATAGGACCAAAGTCCATCAAGACAATCGAAATCCTAAATTTCCTCAAATCAGCCCCCAAATTGGCTTTCATATCCTGTAAGTCTCATATATCCTGAGTGTCCAATATTAAGTAAATCTCATATATCCTGTATCCAATATCAAGTAAATATCATATATCATGTATCCAATATCACTTAAATCTCATATATCCTGTATCCAATATCGAGTAAATCTCATATATCATGTATCCAATATCACTTAAATCTCATATATCCTGTATCCAATATCGAGTAAATCTCATATATCCACACAATATGTATGCAACATTTATGAAGGTACTCTATCAGGTACTACTAATACATGAAGCAATAAATATCAAATAAATGCGGAGTACGGAATAAAACATGCCATCCACATATCGGGCACATAGGCCCCTCACATCGACCATATAGGCCCCTCACATCGACCATATA
Source organism: Agapanthus africanus (assembly GCA_030015575.1). Lineage (NCBI taxonomy): Eukaryota > Viridiplantae > Streptophyta > Magnoliopsida > Asparagales > Amaryllidaceae > Agapanthus > Agapanthus africanus. The sequence continues at coordinate 450,811,199 of JASDDO010000001.1, read as the reverse complement.
GGCCCCACTCATATGGAGTACATAGGCCCCTCACATCGACCATATAGGCCCCTCACATCGACTATATAGGCCTCACTCGTATCGAGCACATAGGCCCCTCACATCGACCATATAGGCCCCTCACATCGACCATATAGGCCCCACCCGTATATAATGAATAAGTATATTTGCATAGATCATTATGATGATATATTACGTAGGGGTGTGTGTGTGTGTGTATCAGCGTCCCATACCACTAATATATATATATATATACGATGGGTATACATATATATATCAGCGTCCCATACCACTGATATATATACGCAGGAGTAAAATAATCCAGAAAACATCATATGAAAGCCATATCACAATGCGAAATCCATGAATTATAATATATGCAACGTGAAACGGTAATATGAGCATATAAAGGAAAAATCGCTATTTAATTACAACAAGTTATAAAATATGTCATGCGGTTCCTAATTTCTCCAAGTCCATATAACATCAAATAAAGGTGAACATGTAGTTATGTCAAAGCATATGTGTAAGCATGTAGGTATATAGGTATGCTATATGTCATATGCAAAGAGGAATATAAGGATCATGTCACAATATCCCTAAACAAAAAAATATCACATGTGTTTAGGTGTTGTACGTGTCATGGCAATCATCGACGGTGTGTGTGTAGCATACAACTAGTGCTCGTGAAACATGAACCGTTAATAATGTTGTTGTGTCCTAAGGGTGCAAATCCAAGCACAACAGGTAAATAATATGCGATAAGGTGTATGCGCAAACTCTATATATGCAGTAGAATATGTAACTAATATCATATCATCTCTAGCCCAGACACATAACGCCATGCGGGCGATTCCCCTATAGATGTTAAATTTACTCACCACGTTCCTGGCTAGGTAAAGCCAACCACCTGTTTTCCCTTCTTCGCAGCGTCCGAAGTCCCCGCCTGCGATCCTAGAATTTACACAAGGCAACACTCATAAGGCTAGAGACTTGCAAAAACACCATATCAAGACTATATGAAAAACTAGCGTCGCAAGATAACGCGTGTGCAAATGTGACACCAAAACGTGTGTGCAAGTGCCTGGAACCACCCTGACACGCCGTGATACGCAGAACACACCAGACCCAAACTCAGAACATGTGTGTCGCACAAGTCTAAAAGTATTAAAAACAAGGTATTAGATCCCAGATTTTGACTCGAGTGGAAATAGGAAAAGTTGCATACACCAAACACCTACAAAACCTAGCAGACACCTACAGAAAAACCCCCGACGTCCAACTCATCCATCCGGCGGCAATTTGCGGCCAGAACGAATTTTTCTGCGGCCTAGGATGGAAGGTGGGGTCTCGTGCTTTGTGTGTGTTTTCCTAGCTCAGTAACTAAGTCCCAGTATTTGCAACTTTTGCCTGAAGCACTCGGTTTAAAAGCATATCACAAAACTATCCAAAATCTTAACTAAAACGTTTAATTAACCCTAAACTAAAACAATATGGTATTTTAGTGTAAACTGAAGCAAATACTTGGGTTAAACGATACTAATAGCACTTAATTTAGTTAATCAAGCCAAAACAACCCTAACTTAAACTAATCTTTACTTAAACCACCTAATTAGCACTAAAACTCACAAAAACACTACTTTAAGCTAATTAAACTACAAGTTTAGCAATAAAGTGATTAGGGTGAGCTTAATACCTCAAGTTGGTCTTAGGGGAGTCTAAACTTGCTGCACTTGCCTTCAAAGTAAAAGACTTGCCATTTAAAACCAACAAGGAGGTGTTTTTGCAAGGGTTTAATGAAGAAAAAAAGATTTTAGAGTGGGGATTGAGGCTTGGAGTGCAAGAAGAAGAAGAAGAAGAAGAAGTTGAAGCTGCTGCTGCTGCTGTGCTGCTGCTGCTGTGCGCTGCTGCTGAAGTGAGTGGAGAGAGAGTGTGAGAGAGAGAGCCCCCCAAAGTCAAATTCTCCCATGCCCATTTAATGCACCATACTCTCTCTTTTTCTTTTTCTTTTCTCTTATTTCTTATTAGTTTTAGTTTTTTTTTTGTTTGTTATGGTTTTATTTAAAAATGAAGGAAATGAAAATTTTGAATGAAGAGGGAAAAATGAAGAATGTGTTACAATTTGTGTTAAGTTGTGCATGCTACACCAATTTTGCTTAGGAAAATATAATTAAGGAAATTTTCTAATTAAGTGATTACTAAACTAATTAATAATTAATAAAACATAATTATATACATAATTACATATTTTCACAATTAAAGTTTGATTTATTCCAGTTTATGTGGAAATTAAATAAATTACGAGATTTTATGAAAAACACGCATTATCGCTAATTAACACGAAATTAATCTACACGAATTTCAAAGCGTTACACCTTGGTTCGTGGATATTGTGAATATCTTGCAATGGGATTTATTCCTAGCGAATGGTCTAAACAAGACAATCATCGATTTTTATCCTAAGTAAAGCACTTTTATTGGGATGGACCTTATTTGTTTAGGTATTGTCCTGACCAAATCATTCGCAGATGTGTCTCTAATGATGAATTTAAGAGTGTTTTGTCTTTCTGTTATGATCAGGCATGTGGCGGTCACTTTGGTCCACGTAAAACGGCGGAGAAAGTTTTGCAATGTGGTTTTTACCGGCCCACATTATTTAAAGATGCATATGATCATTGCAAAATTTGTCCACGGTGTCAACACACGGGTCGGATTTCTCGAAAAAATGAGATGCCTCTCCAACCTATCTTGGTTGTGAAAATTTTTGACGTTTGGGGTATGGCTTTTATGTGCCCTTTTACCAACTCTTTTGGAAATTTATATATCTTGTTAACGGTTGATTACGTCTCAAAATTGGTGGAAGCAATACCATGTTGCACTAATGACAACAAGGTTGTTATTAAGTTTCTTAAAGAAAAAATCTTTTCCCGATTCGGACACCCTCGCGGTATAATTAGCGACAACGGGACACATTTCTATAATCGGTCTTTCGAGACTTTGATACAGAAATATTCAATCAACCATAAGCTTTCTATGCCCTATCATCCCCAAACGAGCGGGCAAGCTGAGATTTCCAATAGGTAGATCAATTTTTTTTTGGAGAAAACAGTTTCTAAAAACCGTAAAGATTGATCAACCAAATTGACGGATGCTCTTTGGGCATTCCGTACAGCTTATAAGACTGAACTTGGTATGTCTCCTTACCGTCTAGTGTTTCGAAAGGCTTTCCACCTTCCTGTCGAGATCGAACATAAAGCAATGTGGGCTATTAAAGAGCTTTACTTCGAATTAAATCAAGCCTGCAACTTTCGGAATCTGCAATTAAATGAGCTAATTGAACTCCACGATGAAGCTTACGATAATGCGGTTATAGTAAAGAACCAGACTAAAGTGTTCCAGGACAAAAATATTTTTAGAAAAACTTTTACCCCGGGACAACAAGTCCTTCTTTATGATTCCCGTCTCCATCTTCATGCGGGTAAGCTAAGATCTCGTTGGAAAAGACCATTTGTGGTGCGGTATGTATACCCGCATGGGGCAGTTGAAGTTGAAAATATTAAAAACAGTTATATTTTAAAAGTGAATGGGCACAGATTAAAACCGTATTTTCCACTGACCCCACGGAGCAGCTCCTGTTTTTACAAGAGCCGCTTTATCATAACTAAATTTCCTCCGCCTCACCTCCATATCTCGATAATATTGTCTCATTCTAAGAATGGAGGTGAGTGATCAAAAATAAGCTTGGGGGAGATTTTCACGATCATTTATTCTTGTCCCCGTTAATATATTTTCCTTCCGAGCCTACAGGTTTTAAGATTTAAAAGATGACAACAGTGAGGACACTGCTGTAAACAGGTTTGGGGGAGATTTGTGCTTATTTACGCATTACTTTGCATTACACATTTTGCATAAGCACAAATTTTTTATTTTTTTCTTTGATAATGAGAGATTAGAAAGTGAAAAATTACATTTAAAAGATTGGAAAAGTATAAGAAAAACAAGAAAGTTAGATGTTTTCTTAAATGAAGCTAGTAATAAGTAGTTATGAGCCGTTGTCCCAAGGGTTAGTAAGATGAAAGAAGTCACTAATCTGGGGATAAAAATAAGTCTGAAAAATAGTTCCTATTCTGGAGGCCAAACATTTGAACGTTGATACCCTACTATACGCACTTACATACGTCTTGAAACTCGGGATAGTAGAAGATACCTTGAAATGCTCTTGTCTAAAAGCCAAAAGTACGAAGAAAATATAAATGAAAAATAAAAATATAAAATTGTGAAGAAAAATGAACACTGGTTTTGTAATCACCAAGGCAGCATAAAAAAAATATAGCGAGGATGCTTCATCACCTAGTGCTTTAGACCAACTGGTTTGGGAGTCACTGCTAAACCTTAGGTGTTGCAAGACGAGAAAATTGCTAATTACGCCTAATAAGCAAGCACATTTAGTAATCGGTCGGTTAGTATCTCAAGAAGTATTAACGGTCGCATGAAGAATGTGTGAGCAATTCCATCCAAAATATTCACCGACTAAAAAGTACTGAGGTAGATGGACAAGAGTATGATAGCTTGAATTGAATTCTCTGAGTGTAGGGATGTCTTTTACACACACGTAGGGGTATATGATTAGTGTTGGAAAGGAAAGTAAGGAGGAAGACTAAAGGTGATGTTTTATTGAGAGATGATGTGATTTCTAACATTTTTTCATAACTATTAAGATATGGCTCATAGCAACCGAAAAGCTAGTGTAGTTGGAAACTCTTATTTTCAATTTCTTTTATAGTTCTTATCTTTATATGTAACTTTCATCATCTTTCTTTTATGGGATTTTGTGGGTGCAGTCCGCTGAAAACCCTCAGGAGACAACACTCCTCCTACTAGGGACACCTAGAGGTTTAAAGGCTTGTTGCACGTGCTTAGTGCAATCGTGTTACCTACGAAAGTGTGCCAGTTAGTTTTTCTTTTTCTTTCTATTTTCTCTTTCTCTTGAATAAATAGTTTGCTCGGGACGATCAAAGTCAAGTTTAGGGGTATTTGTTCAGTCGAAAATAGTGAACTTTTAACATGGCAATTTCCTTACTTTTCTTAATCATATAAAGGTGTTTGTTATAAATAGAACACATATTAGAAGTTCATCTGCAAAATATCATTTCCCATGTGTTATACATTATAATCAACATTTTGAAGGAAATTTTATGTTTAATATTTTACGCATAGTATTTTGTATCTCTAACATTCTTCATTGAGATCTTGTGCAAAGTTAGCTCAGGTCAGATATCGGGAATCAGAAATCTGCCGATAAAATACAGGAAACGGAAGAATTAAATTCTGGCAGAGACTCAGAAAAGATTAGAAGATTCCAGATATCACAAGAAGATCCAAAGACCAAAAAAAGAAAACACCTGAAGTTTCTACCAATGAAGCCACCAATTGGCCGCGGAACCACGGCCGAGTCAGGCCGATCCGCCACGGATCCACGGCCGATTCCGGGACTTGGGGTTCTGGAGTTCTCTGGAAGTTTCTTTGTAACAACCTAGCTTGTTGGGAAAGATTCTTTGTAACAACCTAACTTGTTCTGGAAGGTTCTTTGTAACAACCTAGCTTGTTGGGAAAGTTTCTTTGTAACAACCTAGCTTGTTCTGGAAGCTTCTTTGTAACAACCTAGCTTGTTGGGAAAACTTCTTTGTAACAACCTAGCTTGTTGGGGAAGCTTGATTTGGGGCTATGAAAAGGACCGAGGGCTTGAGATGTGAGAATTCCGGAATTTCATCTAATTTTTCATCCAATTCAATACAAATCTAAGAACAACATCAAATCCAACATCCAAAATCAAGAATCATTAAGAAGTTTATCAAGTGATTCAACAAAAGATCCTTTACACGAAGCAAATCATCATCAAGCACGCGATCTACAATAGGTCCAAGCCTTACGGTGATCGAGCGACGTGAAGATTGAAGGAAAAATTAACTCTTCAAGGGAGTGATCGGGAGCAATTCTTCTTGTAATCTCAGATTGACGAAGTTGTAATTTGAAGTTGAATAATAAAGGTGATAATTAGTTTTAATTTCGCTTTCTTTTAATTTCCGCATTATGAATTCTTTCTTGATTCTTTCTATTATTTTCATGATGCTCGAGTAATTCTCCGCTTGATTGGATTCACAGGATTATGGTAGATCATTGGGTGAAAAAAATTCTATACTCCTTTTAAATCTTATGATGTTTATAAACCTTAGCAAAAGAATCATCAACATCCTCATTGGGCTCGATATCAATTTCTTGATAATCTTGACCTCGATTTGAGATAAGATTGACGATCCTTTTGTTAAGGGCTAGGTAGTGAATGGTGATCAATGAAAGGACAAGGGTCAATAGAGAAGAAATCCTAGTTTCTTCAAAAGAACCCTAATCCTCATTCATCGCCATCAATCTAGTATTAAATTTATTAATAGATAAGAGGAGTCATCTTGAGTCATCATCCAGGGCTACTAAATTCAATCGAATCTGACAAGCCTTCTTCATATTTTCTTGATAATTAGATCTTGAATATTTTCTTGATTTCCTTTCTTGAAAACAATTTCTTGATTTTCTTGAAATTATTACTTCAACTAAATCTTAAACCATTTCTTGAATTTCTTTACTATTTCTTTCGACTCATATAAAGCAAGAATTTACGAATTCCTCGGATCCCAGAGGACGACCCGTATTCACCACAGCTAAGCTACACGCGATGCTGTGTTGATTGCGGTTATTACTACTAAAACATCTTTTCTTTTCTTTACTCTCCTTTACTTTTCGTTATCAATCAAAAAGGAGAATTATACAATTTTACAAATAAGTTCAATCATGAGGCGCTGGGCGCCATTGGGAGGACATCCATATGGGGAACACGTGAGGCGCTAATCTGTTTTCTTTTTTAGAGATTAAATATCTATTAATACCATTTTGGCCATTAATGATCAACAAGAACTCTATTTTGAGGTGCTGGGCGCTATTGGATCGTTTTTTCTTCATTGGAGAACTAAGTTCTTCTTTTCTTTTTATAAGAACTAGGTTCTTTATGTAGGGTTAAACCCTAATTTCGGAGGAATTAAATTCCCAGAACATGTGTTCTTTTTTTTTCTTTTTAACCTAGTTCTTTCCTGAATCTTTGATTCTCAAGAATAAGATCTTCCCGATGAGAATTAAATTCTCAACTTATGGGAGATTTGTCTTGTGGATATCTGATCAGAGGAAGAACTAAGTTCTTTGAGAAGAACTAAGTTCTTTGAGAAGAACTAAACCCTTAGATAGGTAAAAAGAGATATTTTGATCTCTGTGATTTTTTTACTTAGGGTTTTGAGGAGGAAAGTCTTCTTCTTTCCTTGAGAATTGAATTCTCTGTTATTTTGGAAGCTTTCAGTATTTTTTTCAGAAGCTTATGGGGGTTCCTTCTATATGAGACTTGAAGTCTTAGGTCCTTTATATAATGGAGGCAAATTGTTAATTAGTTTTGAGAAAATCTCTTATTAAGAGATTCCAATTGATTTAATTGGTCCCAAAATTAGTTTGGGGAATTTTACTCGCCGTTGGATTTTTGATCCAAGTGTTTCTGTTTTACAGAATATGTTTTCTTGTTTTTTTAACAAGATTGGGAAAATATTTTCCCATATACAGAATTTTATTCTGTCAAGCGGTGATTTTTAATCACCATTGGATTTTTAATTTAAGGGTTTTCTGTTTTACAAAGAGCAATCTTTTTTTGTTTGTAAAGATTGAGGATAAATATCCCTTAGAATAGAATTAATTCTATTGTTTGATGATTTATCATCACCATTCGATTTTTGATCCAACGACTCTGTTTAACAGAGAATATCCCAAATTTTGTTAGGCAAATGTAGAATTTAATTCTACTGGTATAAACTTGGGCGCCGGAACTCACGTGTTGTGTACGTGGATGCCACTTAAGAATTAAATTCTTATTTATGATAGGTGTTTCTGTGGTTTGTACATTGGCGCCCACGTGAGGAGCACGTGCGGTACCATATAAGAATCTAATTCTTATATAATAAGCGCTACCGTGTTTTGCACATTGGCGCCCACGTGAGGAGCACGTGCGGTGCCATATAAGAATCTAATTCTTATATAATAAGCGCTACCGTGCTTTGCACATTGGCGCCCACGTGAGGAGCACGTGCGGTGCATCATAAGTTTTAATCTTACAAGATTGGCGCTGGCGTCCTTGTGAAGAGCATGTGAGGCGCTGCCTCATTAAAATTCAACAGAGTTTAGTTCTTTTTATATTGTTTAAATTTTGGGGGAACAAATGCCTCCTACCGTTGTTCTCACATGGCTCACATGTGGGTGCAACGGTGTCACTTTTTCCACCGTTTGATCTTCTAGGGAGTTGAACCGTCCCTTCACATCCTATAAATAGGGCCTTTGGTCCTTGAGATGACTGCCGTTTCATCATCTTCTTTCTTGACTCTTTTCTTGAGAATTTAATTCTCATTTTAGATCTTAGATCTTTGCCCACAAAACTCTTTCTGATCAATGTTAAACTCTGGAAAAAAAATTTGGTAAGGATTATGAATAGAATTTATCTCTTAGGAAACTTTTCTCTTGTTTTGGATTTTAAACCCATTAACAGAGCTTGGCACTTTTCTTGAAACTTTTATTTGGGTAGACCGTGGGTCCTAGAGATCTTAGGCTTTTACCCTATTATTGACTTCTGATATTTGAGGGTTTTCTGGAATTTAATTCCATTTTATTTCCCATGGGGATTTCTGGGATTTAGTCCTATTATCGGAGATATTTTATTCCAGTTTGTATTACAGAGCTTAGCTCTGGGGAATTTTGAAATTTTTTGGGAATTTTACTCTTCTTTTCTATTTTCTTTAAGGATTCTACCACTCTTCTTACAGATTTGGATCTGTTGCAGAACACGTTTTTCGAGAACATTGGGAGTTTTGAACTCCACTGCTTAACGAGATTATTCATTTAATGTAACAACCCTAACTTTCTGTACAATTTTTTCAAAAATACAGAAAGGGGTATTTTTGCCTGAGCACAAGTTATAAATTTGTTTTGCTTTTTAGTAGCAAGCAAGAGCTTGTAGCTCATTGGTAAGACTTTGCACTGCTGAACCAAGCCACCAGAGTTCAAATCCCATCCCTCACATTATTTTTAATATTGTTTTGTTTTGAATTTTTAGAAGTCCAGGGGTCTACACGTGCATAACTCGTAAAAACCCCACTACACATATAAAACAAACTGTCCTAGAATCTACACCATACGACATAGGACACGTGGAAGCGAGCCTCGGCCCGACTCGGCTGACTCGGCCGGCCGCCGCCGGCCGAGTTGAGCCGGATCTCCGAGTTGTCTTCTTAGGAGTTGTGTCTTTTGGTCTCCCCATTACTCCTGTATAGTTTAAATTTCCTGCACATGAACAGAACACTTTAAAATCCCATTAAACCATATTTTTAATACAATTTTTATTACATTTTCAATTCAACCTTTCACCTACCCTAACCATAGATTTACTTTATAAATATCACCCGTAAACACACCTACCTCACTCACAATTCTGTCCAAACTCTCAAGAAAACTCTCTAGAATTTTGTGTACAAGCGGAGTTAGCAAAGGGCGAAACTCCGGCGATCTTTCGACGACGACCCTAGGAGCTCCCGGCGACGAAACGACGCACCGACACCTCCTACCGATTCCTCTCTCTCTTCTCTTGAATCTAAACCCGTAAGTCTGACCTCCCTCTTCTCTATTCTATTCTAAAACTTTGTGAATCTAAAACCCGATGAAAGCGGAGTTAAATCCGACTTCCGATTCGGTTTTCTTTATAAAGTTCAATTTTCCTTATAAAGTTCAATTTTCCTTAACACAACCATACTAAACTCTTACATCTTGACTATTAATCATTAACAAAATATGTTGAACAAATTTCATAGCAAAATATTTCATTTTGTAACTTTTACCGCTCTTTTCAGTAAAATACCATGTAGTATACTTTTGACTTTAAAACATCATTAATCTTGCTATACCTTAAAATAGATCACGAGGTAATGACCTACCTCTTCACAACACTCATATGCAACATAACACAATACCTTTTGGGAAATATTGATTCGGGAAATACCGTTTTACACAAAACCACTTTTAACTTATAAAAACCGTTTTCTACAAGATTACGTATTTTTATAAATCTTTGCAAAGTGCCGCTATAACCCATTTTTGGGGAACCCGACTGGGATGGTGCGGATTATCGCACATCCCTGGGCTTAGTAGTGCGAGATTCAGACCTCCGCAAGGAGCATTCGGTCTCGAGAGATTTAAAATACAAATATCTTAAGGAAATGAGATTTCTAGAAAATAATAAATTAAAAATTATTTTATAGATATATATAAATATATATGTATTATCAAAATATCTATTTTTGTTATAATATCAATATTCCAACTTTTCCAAGTCAAAAGAATCACTTTACATGAAAATACCATGAATTTCCATACAAGTCAACACTTTACAATTAAATACCATGCATTATGAAAAATAGGTTTATTCATTAGAAATGCCACAAATATAAAATCCACAGCTATGAAAACTCTAAAGACGATAATTAAATACTTGAGGTATATTTTGAAAATTATATAAAAGTATTTTTGCATAAAACCCCCTCAAGTTTTATAAATTACAATAAGGACCGTAGTAAATATAGGTTAAAGTGGGACCAGTCTCTTGAGCCTCAGGGAGCCGGAGATATGGGTGCTTACTTATTTAAGGTAGATAACTTAACAAATGGTGTTATTAACACGGTAATCGTCTTTGAAAAAGACACAAATCATGCTGTCCATGTGCAGCGGTTACCGATAACATCAAAACTTAATTCAGGACTTCAATTTCTTTCTAATTGTTTGACCCAGTTTGAGTCTCATTATAATAATCTGACTCGAATACGATTCAAGTACAATTTACAATACTACAATTCAATATGAATCCATGAATTCATATATTCAATCTAATCTGTATTGACCGAACCGAACCATGGATATACTTCCATTTACATGATTCTCCAGTTACATCCATTTAATGATATCATGGTTTCGGCAAGTCATCCAATTATACAATCTATATTACAAGACAATACAAGTTGCAATATAATACAAACAATACAATAAAGACATCGCAGAGTTTAAGGGGTAGATTGGTACGGAAGGTGTTAGAAGTGGCACGAGACTGCAACCATAAGATACCTAACATGTATTCTTTTGCTGTTGTACCATGGCATGAACGGTTCCTTGAGTTCATGATAGCTTAGTCTCCGGGGCAAGTGAGATTCCTCTCGTATACACTGGCATCCTTCTGTACCAAGCTACAAACAACAGCGTTAACACTAAATACAACATTATAACAATATAATACAACTTTAAAAATTACACACTCTCTCTCTCTTTCTATCTTTTATATTTCTTCCTTATTTTTGGGACTTACCGAGCGTTTGTTCGCGGACGACATTCTCTTTCTTTCTTCTTTGAATGTCGTCAGGTGTTTCGGACCTTTCAGAGATCGAGCCTAGCACTGAAGACTTGGACCAGTTTATTGAAGATCCCGAGCTGTAGTTACACTTGTACACATTTTATTTCAGTAATTTTCATTTCTGTTATGCCACTGTTTAGGCATTGCTTTCATTCAGATGTATTTACTTTTTCATGCATTGTACAAAAGAATGTTAATAAATAAAGTTGCTGTTCATTTATACCTACTGTCTTTGTCTCTTGTGTACATTTCTTTTATATTGCTTAGATACGCTTAGCGTATTTATTTCAGAGTAAATACGTAGCGGCCTCATCGCGTCTTCTGGCCGTACACTGGGAAGTGGGGCGTGACAGGTTTTGTTGGCAGCCCATGCAGGTCCGAGCTGTATAGAACACTACCATGCAGTTCTGTTCCTCGTGAACAACCTAAGCAATATAACACAAGAACCAGCAACTAAAACATTCTTTACAATTCACATTCCTTGAATCTTATCATTTCATGTACTTTGAATCTATCCTAACCCGAAATTCCCTCACCTCTTTTACAATCTTACCAAAACGTTCGCATTCTTTCGTTCTTTTACATATTTTTCATACACTACCAATAGTTCTATCACCAAACATCCCTTGAATCTGTTACGCTTTCCTTTTACAAATTTCGAGAACGAAATTTTTATAAGGAGGCTAGAATGTAACAACCATAACTTTCTGTACTAACTTTCTGTACAATTTTTTCAAAAATATAGAAAGGGGTACTTTTTCCTGAGTACAAGTTGTAAATTTGTTTTGCTTTTTAATAGCAAGCAAGAGCTTGTAGCTCATTGGTAAGACCTTGCACTACTGAACCAAGCCACCAGAGTTCAAATCCCATCCCCCACATTATTTTTAATATTGTTTTGTTTTGAATTTTTAGAAGTCCAAGGGTCTACACGTGCATAACTCGTAAAAACCCCACTACACATATAAAACAAACTGTCCCAGGATCTACACCATACGACATAGGACACGTGGCAGCGAGCCCCGGCCCGACTCGGGTCGGCGACTCGGTCGACTCGGCCCGCCTCCGCCGACCGAGTTGAGTCGGATCGCCGAGTTATCTTTTTAGGAGTTGTGTCTTTTGGTCTCCCCATTACTCCTGTATAGTTTAAATTTCCTGCACATGAACAGGACACTTTAAAATCCCATTAAACCATATTTTTAATACAATTTTTATTACATTTTCAATTCAACCTTTCACCTACCCTAACCCTAGCTTTACCCCATAAATATCACCCCTAAACACACCCCCCCACTCACAATTTTGTCCAAACTCTCAAGAAAACTCTATAGAATTTTGTGTACAAGTGGAGTTAGCAAAGGGCGAAACTCCGGCGATCTTCCGACGACGACCCTAGGAGCTCCCGGCGACGAAACGACGCACCGACACCTCCTACCGATTCCTCTCCCTCTTCTCTTGAATCTAAACCCGTAAGTCCCACCTCCCTCTTCTCTATTCTATGCTAAAACTTTGTGAAACTAAAACCCGACGGAAGCGGAGTTAAATCCGACTTCCGATTCGGTTTTCTTTATAAAATTCAATTTTCCTTAACACAACCATACTAAACTCTTACATCTTTACTATTAATCATTAACAAAATATGTTGAACAAATTTCATTGCAAAATATTTCATTTTGTAACTTTTACCGCTCTTTTTCAGTAAAATACCATGTAGTATACTTTCGACTTTAAAATATCATTAATCCTGCTGTACCTTAAAATAGATCACGAGGTAATGACCTACCTCCTTACAACACTCATATGCAATATAGCACAATACCTTTTGGGAAATATAGATTCGGGAAATACCGTTTTATATAAAACTACTTTAACTTATAAAAACCGTTTTCTAGTAGATTACGTATTTTTACAAATCTTTGCAAAGCGCCGCTACAACCCATTTTTGGGGAACCCGACTGGGATGGTGCGGATTATCGCACATCCCTGGGCTTAGTAGTGCGAGATTCAGACCTCCGCAAGAAGTATTCGGTCTCGAGAGATTTAAAATATAAATATCTTAAGAAAATGAGATTTCTAGAAAATAATAAATTAAAAATTATTTTATGAATATATATAAATATATATGTTTTATCAAAATATCTATTTTTGTTATAATATCAATATTCAAACTTTTCCATGTCAAAAGAATCACTTTACATGAAAATACAATGAATTTCCATACAAGTCAACACTTTACAATTAAATACTATTATGAAAAATAGGTTTATTCATTAGAAATGCCACAAATATAAAATCCACAGTTATGAAAACTCTAAAGACGATAATTAAATACTCGAGGTATATTTTGAAAATTATATAAAAGTATTTTTGCATAAAACCCCCTCAAGTTTTATAAATTACAATAAGGACCCTAGTAAATATAGGTTAAAGCGGGACCAGTCTCTTGAGCCTCAGAGAGCCGGAGATATGGGTGCTTACCTATTTAAGATAGATAACTTAACAAACGGTGTTATCAACACGGTAATCATCTTTGAAAAAGACACAAATCCTGCCGCCCATGTGCGGTTACCGATAACATCAAAACTTAATTCAGGACTTCAATTTCTTTCTAATTGTTTGACCCAGTCTGAGTCTCATTATAATAATCTGATTTGAATATGATTCAAGTACAATCTACAATACTACAATTTAATATGAATCCATATATTCAATCTAATCTGTATTGACCGAACCGAACCATGGATATACTTCCATTTACATGATTCTCCAGTTACATCCATTTACGGATATCATGGTTTCGGCAAGTCATCCAATTATACAATCTATATTACAAGACAATACAAGTTGCAATTGTTCATACCATAATATTGCATTATTATATTCCCCATTCTTATTCGTTTTATAAATAAACAGGTGCTTTTGACGCATGTCTGCTAAATATTACAGGTTACAGGTTCTTGGATCTAAAACAGTGAAAAAGATAAAAAAATGATGCTAAAGTGGAACTACAACCAACAAATGGAAGGATCTTAATCAAGCCTACATAAAAATCAGTTTACAGAGTACAAAGGCAGCGCAAGGTCCAAGATTTCAAAGCGAATGGTTAAAAGTCCACTGCACTACACACTGTGAAGATCTAAAGAAGAAACAGAAGTCGATCTGAGAAAATACATATATAAACAGGAAGCCAAAGTCACCAGAAGACAGCCCAGAAAAACTACAGAGCCAACTCCTTCTTTTGGCCGCGGAACCGCGGCCAAACCCTGACTGCGGCCGCGGTTCCGCGGCAAGGTTAAGTATTCAGAGTTAAAAATTTTACCAATTTGTGGGCGGCGCTGAATAGGTCTTCCTAGGGGTATTTTGGTAAATGCAGACATGCGGGTCAATTATAACCTAGGGTATCTATCTCTTATAAATAGAAGCCCAATTCATTGTATTCTTTTCATGCCTCCCTATGCCTCTTTTTACGAATAAAATTCAGAATTCTTTTGGAGAGCATCGATGTCTCTTTTCATTTCATGAATTCAGATCTGACAACCATGTGTTGATGTTTGGAGAGAGCCATCTGTAAGTAGTTTTATTTAATTGCTCTACTTTAGATTTCAATTCCTTGCCCTAGATGTTAGCTTTGGGGAAGGCTTTTGAGAGATGAGATCTCTCATCCCTTTCTTGCCTATCACATATAATCAATAGGACTCCATGCATACACGCACACACCGCGCCCTACGGCACCCAATCCCTCGAGGTAGCGGTGATACCGTAGTATAAAGGCCCGGTTGCGCATGTTTTCCATGGAGATTAGGGTAAGGATTGATAAAGGAAGGACAAGAAACTAGAGGAAGAAAACATCTTCCCGATAATTCTAATCCCTTTGTTAATAATTACCATAACTCCTACCAGATCCTAATTTGGGTATAGAAAGCGTTGAGATTTATTTACATTTCCAAACCATTCCTAAACCTAACCCTAGCAAGACTTAGATCTAGATAATCTTAGTATAGATAGATTTAGTTTTTAGATTTAATAATCAATCTGACCACAATCGGAATTAACTCGTTAGAGCGATTAGGAAATTCACAACATCCCTGTGGACCGACCCGTACTCACCGGCTAGCTACCAAGCGACGCCATTCTTGATTGCGGTTATAGATAGTGTAGGGTTCCTAGGCACTCTAAGGAGGTCTCACAAGGCATCAACCATGCCAATTTCAAATTTTACAAGTGCCGAGAAACCCTAATACGGATCGTTGACTAGAGTTTAGGCGAAACATGCAACTAGTTAACATCTTAACTATGAGTGAACGGAAATACAACCTTTGTAGATCCGGTGCTCTACCTCCATAGTTCCGTGATGATGTCCCCTCACTGCGATCATCGGATCCCGGGCTCTAGCGTCGGCTTCATCGGAGAAATGGGTGGGCTAGGTCGTCGACTTCGATGCCGAAGATGATCTATGTCGAGGCAACACAAGATCAAGCTCCAACTTCACCAAGCCATGAAACTTGTGATGAAAACACCCTATACTACTTGGCAAGTGGTAGAGGATGAAGAAATAGGAAGTGGGTTCACTTTAGAATTGGATTTCTCACTCTTTTCATGGAGTCACCATTGAAGGTTGCAAGCTTTCTTCTTCTTTGAAGAAGGAGAAGAAGAAGAAAAAGAATATGATATATGTTTTTAAAATAGGAAATAAAATGATACTTATCATATTTGCAACCATAGTTAGGTGTAGAGAATAAACTAAGCTTAGGTTGAATGGTTAGGGTTAAGCATGAAACAAAAATGGTGGACTTATTTAAAGCTTCATGAAGCTTCAACTAGAAAACAAATCAAGCCACCATTTCTTTTCATCTTTCCAAAATGAATAAACAAATAAATGAATAAGTAAATAAATAAAACCCTAACCATTAACATAACCATGGTTTAATCATACACACAAACCCTCATGTATCATTAAACATGATACAATCAAATGCACAAAAGTATATCACATATACAATGTGCACATCAAGTGAGAAAATCCATTTTAAGTGAACCAATATTAGTTAATGTAAAGTGATATAACAAATATATAATTATACATTAAATCATTAAATCAACACTTGACTTAATGATCCGGTCATATCACATATAACCGACTAATATCAATAGTAACAACTTATCGAATCAACACTTGATCCGATAACCCGGCTATATCGCATATAACCGATCAATGTCACAAATCGCGAGAATCGAATACAGTATCACATACTGGTATTATTCTCGGTCCCGCACATATCTCATATGCGCTCCTATTTCGTTTCGCTTGAGCCAGGAAACCTCTGTGTAGGACTCTAAAGACTCGTCAATACGCCGGCAGCAGGTGATGATCATATCAAACACCCACAAGCCGCAAGCGGTCTGCTAAACGTAACGGCCACCCGGGTATTGAGCGATCAGAAGATCGACGAGCAAGCCCGCTCACACTCCTGTGAATCCAACCAGTAACACTTATCGTACAGTCCGGTCTCGTCGTCTGATATGTCGCATATCTCGCCTAGGGGTGGTAAACGTCAGACCCCAATAGCTCGATAAGTTGTGTCGATATGAGGTATATAACAGTTCGAGAAACTACAGGTAACACTTACCAGTAAATCTCAGCAACCCTGGCTAGGGATTTCCGGTTATAGCCAATCGAACACAGCGCAACATCAACTCCCTATACCGGGAGAGACGAATCCCCTCCTATCGCTCATTGCCTCCATGTGATTTGGGACTGTACCCAAAAACCACCGTTTTGCACGCCCTCTTGGACGTGGTAAGGTGGAAATCAAAGCACAGTGGGAATCACACAAGACTCTATGACGATCTCGGGTCAACAGACTACTCTGTACCAGTGTCACCAGAGAACTGCCATCTGACGTAAGGTATAATACCATCTGGGAGTTCTCGGCGAGTCCGTCCAGTGTACCCAGTCTCCACTGAGCACCCGTATATCATCTCTGATGTCAAACACCAATGGATATGGGATCATCTATCGCCCATCTGTATGGGTCGAGAAGGTATACGCTAGTCTACTCTGGTATATCGATGCCCCGTCTCGATACACCCACGATTAGGGACTTTGAAGGATGTACTTATGGACTACCATGTCCCCACCAGTATGATCCGCATCATAGTCCAGGTAGTCAAGTACACATCCTCAGGGCTTTACCAACATGTAACAGAGAGACAATCAGTATACACGTTAAGGTAAAGAGTAACCAGATAGCATACTATCATGTCGAGCAAGAAAGTCCTCCCTATATATGTCCCAGCATCCACTACAATATACATCCTATGTATAGCAATGGCCTCTAGGACATACATATAACTAACAATCTCCCACTTGCACTAGGGCCATCTGATAGCAGTGGTTGTAGTATCTCATACTCAACCATCCCATAAAAGTCTCTCTCTGGGAAAAGGCCTTTGTGAGTGGATCCGCCGTGTTGTCCTCTGAGTCTACTCTCCTAACCTCGATCTCCTTGGAGATCAACCATCTCCATGATCAGGTGATACTGTCTTAGAATATGTCTGGATCACTGATGGGACGGACGTTCCTTGGCATAAGCCACAACTCCATTGTCACACAATGGGAGGAACTAAGTTCATCTCATGAACAAATATACATCCAGACTGCCTCTTTGGTAGCATCTTAAGTAGCGATGTATCCAGCCTTTATCGTCTAGTATGCCACGGTATCTAGCTTGGAACTCTTCCAACATACCGTCCCTTTACTAAGGGTAAAGACAATGCCTGTGACTGACATTCAGTCGTCTTTATCACTCTGGAACCTTTCCAGTGATTTTCCCCAGGATCGATTAATACCATCTCACTACAACTAGTGAGAATCCTAACATCCAGTTACTTCTATCTCATAGATCAAAACACAGGATTTAGGAGGTATCACTTTAATCCTATACGGAGAATCCTTGTGATAAGCGGAGATTGACCGAGCGTAGCATAGGAAACTCCTTTCTTATCAAGAGTATGTCATCCACGTACTCTACGAGGATCACCACCATACTCCCTACTACCTTTTTGTATATACAAGGTTCATCTACCATTTTGATGAAGTCAAACTTTTTGACAACTACATCAAAACAGACGTTCCAACTCCGCGATGTCTGCTTTATGCTATAAAGCAACTTGCACACGTTTCCGCTGCTCCCACTGTCTACGAAGCCCTCTGGCTGTGTACTTATGGACTCTCTTTTCTGAAACATCATTTTAGAAAAGCAGTCATGACACCCAACCACCAGATATCGTAGTCATGGTATGTAGCCGTTGCAAGTAGGATCTGGATGGACTTAAGCATAGCCACTGGAAAAGGTTTCATCATTATCCACGCCTGGTCGATGACGAAAACCTTTAACAAGTCTAGCTTTGAAAGTCTCAACTTTTCCAAGTACACCAAGTAATCTTCTCAAGATGTACTTGCTCCTGATGGGGATTTAACCCTTCAGATAAAGCAACTAAAGTCCATACTTTGTTGGTGTATAAGGATTCCATCTCAGATCGCTAAGCATCCAGCCATTCTTACAGAGTCCCTACTCTCGATGGCCTGCTCGAAACTAGTTGGGTCATCATCTCATGATGCAATCCTCGCTCCCACTGTCATCGAGAAACCGAAGTATCTCTCAGGCGGATGAGGAAACCTACTAGATCGGCGGAGAGGCTGAGGTTCGTTGGAATCTACTGAATCCTTTGGTTCTACCAAATCATCTGCTATAGTTTGTATAGCTGGAACCTTTCCAGTTCTACATAACTGACCTTGCCTTGAGCTTGTCCGGATTTTGCTTTTAGACATAGGCCGGACAACCCCAAATCTTAACTAACTTAAGATATGGGCTCTTCCCTTTCCATATCACATATGAAGTGGTAGGCAACTGATTTGATCAGAACCCTATTCAATAGGTATGCTACTACATAAGTGCATAACTCCCAAAAGGAAATAGGAAACTCAGTAGTACTCATCATAGAGCACACCATATCACATAGGGTGTTGTTGCTCCGCCCCGATATACTATCATGCTATGGTGTATTCAGAGGAGTAATGCTGAGAGAGAATCTCATTCTCCTTTAGAATAGTCCAAGAATTCTATGCACAAGTATTCTCCTCCTTGATCTCATCAAAGGACATAATACTTATACCCGTATTGGTTCTCTACTTCTAACTTATATTCTGTGAATATCTCAAAAGGTTCGGACTTGTTTTTCAACAGGAACATAGGTCTGAATCTCGAAAGATCATCAGAGAATGTAATGAAGTATAAAGAACCAGTCCTGGCATGTGTAGACAGGGGACCTTACATACATCATCATGTATCAGTCCCAAGAGTTCACTAAATCTTTCTCTGTTTCCAGTAAATAGAGCTATAGTCATCTTATCTTTGTGACATGACTGGCAAGTTTCACAAGATGTAAATTCAAACTGATTTAAATATGCATCTATATGTAACTTCAGCTAGTCGGGTCGCATTGATATGACCTAGTCTACAATACCTCAAGAAGAATTCGTTCATTTTTGAACTCTTCCTCTTGTGTGTGTTCTGTATACTAAGAACTGTAGTTTGATTTAGAACATCAATACTTTTAGATAACGTGCCTGAACCGATCAACTTTTGATATAGGAAATGTTCAAAACATTATCCAACAATACAAAATTTTATCGTTTCTTTACTAATAAAGAGACAGATATGATTTTGTATATCAGGTTCGGTATCTAATAGCATTTGTTCAGAATCAATGTACTCAGGTAATACAGGGTGACAGTGACCAACAGACCTGGCTGCAACACTTGCACCGTTTTCTGCCTCATGAAACTTATCACCCGTTTTCAGTTCTCTACCTTTCTGTAGCCCTATATAACTGATTACATATCTGGGATCCTGATCCGGTATCAAATACCCAGGACGTAGAGGATACAGAGAAACAGTTCTTTGTAATGAACACACCCGAAGGAGATGCATCAACATGCACTTTCTTCGTTTGGGCGGCACGGGAATTCTGGTAATCCCCTATTTCCTGCTCTGTCTTATAACAATTATAAGTTGGAGCGGGACCAACGTTCCCCAGCTCAGTATAACAAGCGGGTTCGGTCAATAATCCGTATTATTATCTTGATTAAGGCGTGATAAGGTCGCTACCTCGAGAGAGAGAGAAGAAAACACTCAGCGTGCGCTCTTGCAAGATCAGATTGGTTATTATTTTATCTAATCAGGATGGATCCCACTGTTTTTATCAAATCTTCCTTCAAAACCTAAAAGGAAAGACTAGCCGGGATTAATTACACACTACAAATTCGCCAATCTTTCAGCCAGGCCAGTGTCGGTACTTTGAGGGAGGTCCCCCGTGCTTTCGCACGAACCTAATTACAGCAAACCTCGTTTTCCCAAAGGCGTAACCCCGTTGACACCTTTCTAGACACCTACTTGATCAGCTAATTGTAATGTGTAAAACTATCCCAGGAGTAACAATTACTCGCAGTGGGTATCGGGATCCAACTATCTCATAGAAGGTATGCAATCTCATTGCAAATTTCAACACTTGAGATTCCCGATAATATTTTGCCCCTAGTGTTCTATGACCTTGACGAAAGCCAAACAACCCATAGTCCACTAGTCAAGTTCAACCCGTACATTTCTTGATTGAATTAAACCCACCCGCACGACCCTTGACGAATGCCAAACAACGCCGTACGAATACCCTAATCCAATCTGCATCATATGCATAAGCAGATAAATACTAGTTAGCTACCGTACACTACGCCTTGACGAATGCCAAACTACCGCAGCACGAATACTAACTAGTACTTATCTGAAATGACGGAGGGCTATGACAGGTTTTTATGAAAACCTATTGCGTAATGAACTTGATATCGTTGTAGGATCGAATGATTTTAAAATGGAGTGTTTTTGAGGCTTTTCTAGTTTTGCTAAAGGGGTCACTCCCGATGAAGGGATCGTCGGCCCTTTCCTCGTCGAATGAGGTGCGGGATATATCATATATATCACTGTGCATAGCTGAAACTATAGATGCTATCAAAAGACAAACCGAGTGTGTAGCATCTGCCAGTTATTGCTAATGGGGTCACTCCCAGTGAAGGGATCGTCGGCCCTTTCCTCATCGAATAAGGTGCAGGATATATCATATATACCGCTGTGCAAAGCAAGAACTGTAGCTACCTGTTTTATTTTTGAAATTCGATTCTACAACATCTTAGGTTTATTTTATTTCATTAATCTCATTAATGAAGTCCCATCATTTAAGTTACCTAAACATCACAGATAAATACGACGTACACTTATGCCATCCGCATTCGCCTCGATGTCCCCTCGTGCACCGTTAGGTTAGGTAACTAATGGTAGAGCGGGGCAGGGCTAGCGCGGGTGAGAAACATAAGTAACGTCTATATAATATATCATATATACTATATACAGTATTTATCACAGAACATCACATGATCACATCACAGATATCGCAGCAGAAGAATCATATGAAACATTGGATATACTAGGACGTCTGTGTTTTCAATACGAGCCAGTATAAAACACGGATTCCACGGTCGCGATGAATAGCCAAACCCATACCCCTAGACCCCTACGAGAGCGGCAAGCAACCCTACCAATTCTAGAGTTAGGAAACCCGGACTCGACTCCTCGAGTTGGTCTCCCACTGGACTCCAGAACCCGGTTACTTGTGCCCTCCTCCTTGGGTCTATCCTAGTGCGGAAAAGTAAATAATATACAAAAGGTGACATCTTCCGCAACCTGGAAGTGCCCCAATAAAAGAATATTACATATAAGTTTTTACATGAATGAAAATGAAAAACACTCATCTCACATAAAACCCCCCCGGCTATTCAAACACGACGATCCAATATAACATATCCAGCAACACATAACATCACATGTCATCAACGTAAGTAAATATGCGCATCCCAATTGTCGTTGACATATAGCAACGAAACCGGCGATATCACATATTACACTTACGGTCACAGAAAAGAAAGTGTAAAACTACAACAGTTGGAATCCGCAAACTCTTTAGACATCGCATGCCTAATCAAATGAATTCCTTAGACATCACATGCCTAACAATTATAAACCTCGCATTTTAGTCTCATTATCGAAAACTCTTTTCAATATCAAGTCGGGCAATTCAACAAGATTCCCGACAACCTGATCGAATGCTCGTCGCAAAACTTTAGTAGGCAGCCGCACCCCTGATACCGTCGACGAAGTGCACCAAGGCGGAACACCGCTGCCGCGAGCACCCAAAAGGATGCTTTCGACGACGGGGTTCTCCTACAGTCGCTTGGTCGGGGCTATGGGGTGTAGCTGTCTATTAAGTTTACCCGGCGAGTATCCGCGTACGCTACGTGATTGCGACGGAGTTTTGATCACATCAAAATTCCGTGGCAACCGATCAAGTGAGACTAAACTGCTATGTTTATAACATTCAAATCAGTTATCTCATAACTACATGTGGATTCCAATTATTGTATCCCATTCCAGATAAATAGAAAATGTTAAACTTTCCGATCGAACATTCAAACACCCAAGTTTTCCCGAAATCAAATCAACACATGAAATAGGTTTAAAAAACATCCAGTTCATGCCTCAGTACCAACAGTCCAGCCGTAGAAGGGTCAAGCCAACGCCTCACATGTGGCACGCCGTACTGCCCCAAACCCAAAGGTTCAAAGGGCAGTTCAAGACGGTCACATAATCGAGTTAAGGTTTGTTGTCTTCTAGAGGGTCCATCGCGTTACTTGCACTACTTAGAACGTTATTAAACCACGGAAAGATCCAACACTTGGAAATTTCCCGACAGGGGAAAAAGTGGGTATTTATATCCGGTCGAACTTTTTAACATATTCAAAAATTACCCGGAAAGACACATAGACAAAGTCTGATAATCCGATCGAATCTACGAACTCCCAATACAACCCAGAAAACTCAACTCTTGAGTAAATATTAAAAATTCCCAGAAAACTCAGCACCTGAAGAGACAAATTACTGTGCAAAAATGGAAGCCTAATCTCATAATTTGGCCGCGGAACCGCCGCAGAAGCCAAGCTTCTGCCGCGGTTCCGCCGCGCTTTAGCCGTATCACTTGTTCATTTTTGCACCGTAATTCTTAGAATATCCTGCTGAATTTTTTAAGCATTTTTAATATGGAAGAAACCCAGTTTTGTAAAAATGTACAGAGAGGGGTCATTTATAGGGTTTCGGGGTTCGATCGGAATTCTAACATCGTCTACACTTCGCCTAAAGCTCTAGCTTGGCTCTGATACCACTGTAGGGTTCCTAGGCACTCTAAGGAGGTCTCATAAGGCATCAACCATTCCAATTTCAAATTTTACAAGTGCCGAGAAACCCTAATACGGATCGTTGACTAGAGTTTAGGCGAAACATGCAACTACTTAACATCTTAACTATGAGTGAAAGGAAATACAACATTTGTAGATCCGGTGCTCCACCTCCATAGCTCCGTGATGATGTCCCCTCGCTGTGATCATCGGATCCCGGGCTCTAGCATCGGCTTCATCGGAGAAATGGGCGGGCTAGGTCGTCGACTTCGATGCCGAAGATGATCTACGTCGAGGCAACACAAGATCAAGCTCCAACTTCACCAAGCCATGAAACTTGTGAAGAAAACACCCTATACTACTTGGCAAGTGGTAGAGGATGAAGAAATAGGAAGTGGGTTCACTTTAGAATTGGATTTCTCACTCTTTTCATGGAGTCACCATTGAAGGTTGCAAGCTTTCTTCTTCTTTGAAGAAGGAGAAGAAGAAGAAAAAGAATATGATATATGTTTTTAAAATAGGAAATAAAATGATACTTATCATATTTGCAACCATAGTTAGGTGTAGAGAATAAACTAAGCTTAGGTTGAATGGTTAGGGTTAAGCATGAAACAAAAATGGTGGACTTATTTAAAGCTTCATGAAGCTTCAACTAGAAAACAAATCAAGCCACCATTTCTCTTCATCTTTCCAAAATGAATAAATAAATAAATGAATAAGTAAATAAATAAAACCCTAACCATTAACATAACCATGGTTTAATCACACACACAAACCCTCATGTATCATTAAACATGATACAATCAAATGCACAAAAGTATATCACATATGCAATATGCACATCAAGTGAGAAAATCCATTTTAAGTGAACCAATATTAGTTAATGTAAAGTGATATAACAAATATATAATTATACATTAAATCATTAAATCAACACTTGACTTAATGATCCGGTCATATCACATATAACCGACTAATATCAATAGTAACAACTTATCGAATCAACACTTGATCCTAACCCGGCTATATCGCATATAACCGATCAATGTCACAAATCGCGAGAATCGAATACAGTATCACATACTGGTATTATTCTCGGTCCCGCACATATCTCATATGCGCTCCTATTTCGTTTCGCTTGAGCCAGGAAACCTCTGTGTAGGACTCTAAAGACTCGTCAATACGCCGGCAGCAGGTGATGATCATATCAAACACCCACAAGCCGCAAGCGGTCTGCTAAACGTAACGGCCACCCGGGTATTGAGCGATCAGAAGATCGACGAGCAAGCCCGCTCACACTCCTGTGAATCCAAACAGTAACACTTATCGTACAGTCCGGTCTCGTCGTCTGATATGTCGCATATCTCGCCTAGGGGTGGTAAACGTCAGACCCCAATAGCTCGATAAGTCGTGTCGATATGAGGTCTATAACAGTTCGAGAAACTACAGGTAACACTTACCAGTAAATCTCAGCAACCCTGGCCAGGATTTCCGGTTATAGCCAATCGAACACAGCGCAACATCAACTCCCTATACCGGGAGAGACGAATCCCCTCCTATCGCTCATTGCCTCCATGTGATTTGGGACTGTACCCAAAAACCACCGTTTTGCACGCTCTCTTGGACGTGGTAAGGTGGAAATCAAAGCACAGTGGGAATCACACAAGACTCTATGACGATCTCGGGTCAACAGACTACTCTGTACCAGTGTCACCAGAGAACTGCCATCTGACGTAAGGTATAATACCATCTGGGAGTTCTCGGCGAGTCCGTCCAGTGTACCCAGTCTCCACTGAGCACCCGTATATCATCTCTGATGTCAAACACCAATGGATATGGGATCATCCATCGCCCATCTGTATGGGTCGAGAAGGTATACGCTAGTCTACTCTGGTATATCGATGCCCCGTCTCGATACACCCACGACTAGGGACTTTGAAGGATGTACTTATGGACTACCATGTCCCCACTAGTATGATCCGCATCATAGTCCAGGTAGTCAAGTACACATCCTAAGGGCTTTACCAACATGTAACAGAGAGACAATCAGTATACACGTTAAGGTAAAGAGTAACCAGATAGCATACTATCATGTCGAGCAAGAAAGTCCTCCCTATATATGTCCCAGCAGCCACTACAATATACATCCTATGTATAGCAATGGCCTCTAGGGCATACATATAACTAACAGATAGTTTTTGAGATAAATCAAATGGCGCCGTTGCCGGGGATGACGTGTTATTTCCTTTTTGCAATTTCGGGTTAATCTAAAATTTAAAAAAATCTGAAAAATCTGAAAAATCACAAAAAATATAAAAATATATCATCTGTTATTTTCGGAAGGGTATTTTTGTGTGAATTTTGCAGGATCTACAATCGAACGACGGATATGGAAAAATCCAGATTGCGAAACAGACAACGGGAGATCAAAACAGAAGGGTACTTTAACAACAGAACAGAAGCAAAAATCTAGGGGCCAGAACAACACACTATACCGCGGATCCGCCGCAAATATCCCTTTAGATCGCGGAAGCGCTGCGGTTTCGATGAGTCAGCACGAGAGAAAAATTTGTTAGTTATATGTATGCCCTAGAGGCCATTACTGTACATAGGATGTATATTGTAGTGGATGCTGGGACGTATATAGGGAGGACTTTCTTGCTCGACATGATAGTATGCTATCTGGTTGAACTTTACCTTAACGTGTATGCTGATTGTCTCTCTGTTACATGTTGGTAAAGCCCTTAGGATCTGTACTTGACTACCTGGACTATGATGCGGATCATACTAGTGGGGACATAGTAGTCCATAAGTACATCCTTCAAAGTCCCTAGTTGTGGGTGTATCGAGACGGGGCATCGATATACCAGAGTAGACTAGCGTATACCTTCTCGACCCATACAGATGGGCGATGGATGATCCCATATCCATTGGTGTTTGACATCAGAGATGATATACGGATGCTCAGTAGAGACTGGGTACACTGGACGGACTCGCCGAGAACTCCCAGATGGTATTATACCTCACGTCAGATGGCAGTTCTCTGGTGACACTGGTACAGAGTAGTCTGTTGACCCGAGATCGTCATAGAGTCTTGTGTGGTTCCCACTGTGCTTTGATTTCCATCTTACCACGTCCAAGAGGGCGTGCAAAACGGTGGTTTTTGGGTACAGTCCCGAGTCACATGGAGGCAATGAGCGATAGGAGGGGATTCGTCTCTCCCGGTATAGGGAGTTGATGTTGCGCTGTGTTCGATTGGCTATAACAGGAAATCCCTGGCCAGGGTTGCTGAGATTTACTGGTAAGTGTTACCAGTAGTTTCTCGAACTGTTATAGACCTCATATCGACACGACTTATCGAGCTATTGGGGTCTGACGTTTACCACCCCTAGGCGAGATATGCGACATATCAGACGATCAGACCGGACTGTACGGTAGTGTTACTGGTCGGATTCACTGGAGTGTGAGCGGGCTAGCTCGTCGATCTTCAGATCGCTCAATACCCGGGTGGCCGTTACGTTTAGCAGACCGCTTGCGGCTTGTGGGTGTTTGATATGATCATCACCTGCTGCCGGCGTATTGACGAGTCTTTAGAGTCCTACACAGAGGTTTCCTGGCTCAAGCGAAACGAAATAGGAGCGCATATGAGATATGTGCGGGACCGAGAATAATACCAGTATGTGATACTGTATTCGATTCTCGCGATGTGACATTGATCGGTTATATGTGATATAGCCGGGTTATCGGATCAAGTGTTGATTCAATAAGTTGTTACTAATGATACCAGTCGGTTATGTGCGACATGACCGGATCATTGAATCAAGTGTTGATTTAATGATTTAATGTATAATTATATATTTGATATATTACTTTGCATTAACTAGTATCGGTTCACTTTGAATGGATTTTCTCACTCGGATGTGCGCATTGTATATGCGATATGATTTTGTGCACTTGATTGTATCATGTTTGATGATGCATGTTTAACTATAGTTAAGTGTAATGAATTAAGCCATGGTTAAACTAATGATTAGGGTTTTCTTTTATTACTTATTTATTTATTTATTTATTTTGAAAAGATGAGAAAAGAATGGTTGCTAGTTTTGGAGTTTAGTTGAAGCTTCATGAAGCTTTGACTTTGTAACTATTCTTATCTCATTCTTAACCCTAACCATTAAACTAACCTTGGTTAATTCTCTACACATTACCATAGTTAGAATTATGATAAAGATTGTTTTTCTATTCTTTTTTGATTAACTTATCATAATATTCATCTTCTTCTTCTTCATCTTCTTCACTTGAAGAAGCAAGCTCCATCAATGGTGATTGATGGAAATGAGTGAGTAATCCAATTCTAAAGTCTACCCACTTCCTATTTCTTCATCCTCTACCTCTTGCCAAGTAGTAGAGTGTGTTTTCTTCACAAGTTTCTTGACTTGGTGAAGTCGGAGCTTGATTTAGCGATGCCTCGACGTAGATCATCTTCGGCATGCACATCGACGACCTAGCTCGCTTATTCTCCGATGAAGTCGACACTAGAGCCCGGATTCTTTTTGGACAGCGGAGAGGACTTCGTTGCGGAGCTATGGAGGTGGAGCACCGGATCTACAAAGGTTGTATTTCCGTATCTCTTAGTTAAATGTTAACTAGTTTGCTTTTTCGCCTAGTTTTCTAGCAAACGATCCGTAGTCGGGTCTCTCGGCACCTAGAATTTTTGAAAATGGCATGTTCGATGCCTTGTGAGACCTCATTAAGGTGCCTAGGAACCCTACAAAATTCTCGGGAACCGTGCCGTAAATCCAACCGCGGAAACGCGGCAGTAACGCGTTTGTGCCGCGGAAACGCTGCTGGGCTGTGTCGTCATCTTGTGCAAAATTTTCTGTAAGCTTCTCTGTTCTTCCTCTGCACAAATCTCCATTTATCTTCTAAAAAATTCCTGCAGAATTTGTTGCGCTTTAAAAATCTTCCCCCTTCCAAATAACAAGTCTTGTGCAGGAATCTTTGCGCCGCGCGTAAATTAAAAATTGATTGCAAGTGATCTTTTCTGTTTGCATACATTTATCAAAAATCTTTTTGGAAGAAATTTCCAAATATAGAAAAAGGAAAAAGAAAATTTTTTTTACCAAAACTTGCAAACTTTGCCGCTAAGAAATCCTTGCACCACCCACCTTCTTTCTCTTCTCCTTCCTATATCATGGGTACCCCACATCATAAATCACTTTCCGAACTTTGGTATCCCGAACCTAACTTTGCCTCGTACGTCAATTGCTTCGGTCGATTTAAGGAAGATCCCTCCGTGCCTAAAATTTCTTTGAAAGATCAAATAGAAGCGTCTAGGAGAAACAGTTCGACTTTGCAACCCACTTTGTGTCAACCATGTCCACCTTTACCACCTTCATATGTTGATACCACCTTTTCAAGTCCTGCTGTAACTCCTAAACCGATATCCATTGCTGAGCATATTGCTCAATCTCGTAGCCGATCTTTCACCCCTCTCCACTCATCTAGTTATAGGGGTCAACAAGTCCATTCACCTTTTTATCCAACTGTTGATCCTACTCCTGTCCTACCCTCCACTTCCTACCAGTCCTACCCGACTTTCCCACCGTCACTAGACACTGTTTCTACACAGCCTTTTGGGAGTTTCACGTATCCAAACAGTTTTGAATCTTTTACCAAAACCCCCTCACCATCCATGTCTAGTTTGGAACAGTCGTTGCAAGCTTATATTTCAGCAACAAACAAAATGGTTAGGAATGTGGATGCGTCCATTGCCGCACTTATGCAACCTAGTGAACCGGTAGCTAGTTTCCAACTAGCTCCAAATTTTCCAATATATGAGGAGGCGGTTGGACAGAGTGAGAATTTGAGAGGATTTCCAAATCAAACCTATCCATACCCAATTCCAGCCCACAACTCTTGTTTTCCATCGATTGTCCCAAATAGTTCACTAGTTGAAAATAAAAACGAGTTGTGTGACTTTGTAGTGCTTGATTTGCCAGATTGTGAAGAATCCCTTTCAAGTGAAACCACACATAATCCTTTTGAACTTTACACCTCCACTCTAGAACCGACAGTGATAGATATCCATGCTTTTGATGAGGTGTCAGAAAATATTGATTTTCACTTGATTGAGGATTTAGACGCCGGGAAAATTTTGGATGATGAACCCGTCGATTTGATTGAAAGTTTATGTCCAAATCATCATCCCGAGTCATTAAATGTTTCTCCCGAACTTCATATGCGTCTTGATTTTGATGATAATGGCATGGATAAGCTAAATATTGAGGAGAATTATGAGGATAGTATTGAGGATAATATTGAGGTTGAACCATTTTTGTTTGATGTGTCGGATTTTCCCATTCATCCTCCTGACCCTTTAACTGTTATATCACCCTCCCTCCTTTCCATCGTTCCGACCACGCAAAAGATCATGCTTGAATACTGTGAGTTTGAAAAATTTCTCTTTGAATCTGACACAGTTCTCATAGCCGATGACACTTACGAGTGTTTCACTTTTAAGGACGATGCTGATGACTCACCGCCCGAGTTTGAGTCCTTTGAATTTTCAGATGAATTAGTTGAACCATCAGACTCGGTTGCTTACAGTCGTTTCGAACCATTAATGGAATCTTTCAAGTTTGAGACAGTTTACTACGGTGAGAATGAGACTATCCCTAATTCACTCTCTTTCGTCATTCCTATCATTCCGACCTTGCAAGAGACTGTTACGCTCTCATCTCCTATACCAAGTTCGATGTACCCATGTTTTCTTGCGAATCTTGAGGAATTTGACCCCATTTCTCGACGGGTTGATAGATTAGCACAATCGTTTTTAACATATCAGTCATCGCAAATTGCGCTAATTTATTCACTCGATTTACACCCTCAAGTTCGTACTACACTTCTTTCTCTTTTCCGCCATTCTTCTCCCCACCGAGACCATATTATACCTTTCTTCCCACACGGTCTCGTGTGCTTCTCATTTCTTTTCTTTCCACTCCATTCTTTCACCAACTCTACCATTACCACGATAAGATTTTTAAATGGTTGGTGCTAACCTTTGGCTTGTGTAAGGCCAAGTTTAAGTTTGGGGGGAATCTTGTTGTATATATATTTTGTTTTTCTTTTAACAATAAATTTTTTTTTTGTAAATAAATAAACAGGGGAGTGCCGACATTCTCAACCCTCTTGGTGTAGCATGACAGTAAGGACACTGTCAAGTTTAAGTTTGGGGGTATGCTCGGTAAGCCTTCTTCCTTCGCATTCATTTGTACATATTTTTGCTTTTGCATACTTATTTTAAAACCCATAAAAATTGAAAAATTTCAAAATTATAAAAATTTAATGTATTCAATTTTGGCCTTATTTGATTTGAGTTTGACAAAAAAGTTAACTAGTTAAGAACAACTAGATCTTAGAATTAGTAAATTAAACACCCTAAAAATAACCTTCCTTAAAGTTTAACGGTAGAAAGTATATGTCTTTATAGTTTATTTAGAAATAGGCAAATTTTGAGTTCACTTCTTGGGCTAAGTCAAAACAAAGGAAAAGTATTGATATTTTTACTAGAGTATAAGTTTGAAAAATAATTCCTAGCTTAAGTCTAGATTCTGAAAATGTATATCCTACAATTTGCACAATCACGCACCTTGAAACTTGGAATAGTAGAGGAGACCTTGAAATGCTCTTGTCTAAAGTCCTTAGTATGATGAAAAATAAAAAATTCAAGTGTGAATAGAGAAAAAAATGAACACTGGTTTTTGTGATTACTTAAGGCTGCAAAAAATAGAAAAATATTTAGCGAGGGTGCTTCATCACCTAGTGTCTTAGACCAACTGGTTTGGGAGTCACTGCTAAAAGCCTTGGGTGTTGCAAGACTAGGAAGTACGCTTTAATGTGCAAACACATCTTGTAATCGGTTGTTGGTACCTCAAGAAGTATTAACGGTCGCATGAAGGATATGTAAGCAAAATTTAATTAAAAATTCACCAATTAATAAGTGCTTTGGACAACAGACGAGAGTATGATTGCTTGATTTGAATTTCCAAGTGTAGGGGTGATATATACACACACGTAGGGGTATGTGATTGGGATTTAGATGAGAGATAGGGATGAAGAATAGAACTTGTATCTTTAGTAGAGTTGATAAAAATTCCTAAGTGGAGATGGAAACCTAGAAGGAAAACTTAAGAAATGCCGAAAGATATGTAAGTCTGCAAAACATATATAATCTTAAGTTAGATGATGAGGAAGTGTGAAGAATATAATAGAATTCCTTGTTAGAAAACCTAATTGGAGAATAAAAGTTAATGGGCCAAATTGATAGGATTTTGTGGGTAGTATCCGCTGAAAACCCTCAGGAGACAACACTCCTCCTACTAGGGACACTTAGAGGTTTAACGGCTTGTTGCACGAGCTCAGTGCAATCGCGTTTCCCTGCGAAAGTGCAGTTAGGTTTTTTGTCGAGAATAAAAAAATAAGTTTGCTCGAGGATGAGCAAAAGATAAGTTTGGGGGTATTTGTTCATACCATAATATTGCATTATTATATTCCCCATTCTTATTCGTTTTATAAATAAACAGGTGCTTTTGACGCATGTCTGCTAAATATTACAGGTTACAGGTTCTTGGATCTAAAACAGTGAAAAAGATAAAAAAAAACGATGCAAAAGTGGAACTACAACCAACAAATAGAAGGATCTTGATCAAGCCTACATAAAAATCAGTTTACAGAGTACAAAGGCAGCTCAAGGTCCAAGATTTCAAAGCGAACGGTTAAAAGTCCACTGCACTACACACTGTGAAGATCTGGAGAAGAAACAGAAGTCAATCTGAGAAAAGACATATATAAACAGGAAGCCAAAGTAACCAGAAGACAGCCCAGAAAAACTACAGAGCCAACTCCTTCTTTTGGCCGCGGAACCGCGGCCAAACCCTGGCTGCGGCCGCGGTTCCGTGGCAAGGTTAAGTCTTCAGAGTTAAAAATTTTACCAATTTGTGGGCGACGCTGAATAGGTCTTCCTAAGGGTATTTTGGTAAATGCAGACATGCGGGTCAATTGTAACCTAGGGTTTCTATCTCTTATAAATAGAAGCCCAATTCATTGTATTCTTTTCATGCCTCCCTATACTTCTTTTTACGAATAAAATTCAGAATTCTTTTAGAGAGCATCGATGCCTCTTTTCATTTCATGAATTCAGATCTGACAACCCTGTGTTGATATTTGGAGAGAGCCATCTGTAAGTAGTTTTATTTAATTGCTCTAGTTTAGATTTCAATTCCTTGCCCTAGATGTTAGCTTTGGGGAAGGCTTTTGAGAGATGAGATCTTGACTATTAATCATTAACAAAACATGTTGAACAAATTTCATGGCAAAATATTTCATTTTGTAGCTTTTACCGCTCTTTTTCAGTAAAATACCATATAGTATACTTTCGACTTTAAAACATCATTAATCTTGCTATACCTTAAAATAGATCATGAGATAATGACCTACCTCTTTACAACACTCATATGCAACATAGCACAATATCTTTTGGGAAATATAGATTCGGGAAATACCGTTTTATACAAAACTACCTTTAACTTATAAAAACCGTTTTCTACAAGATTACGTATTTTTACAAATCTTTGCAAAGTGCCGCTACAACCCATTTTTGGGGAACCCGACTGGGATGGTGCGGATTATCGCACATCCCTGGGCTTAGTAGTGCGAGATTCAGATCTCCGCAAGGAGCATTTGGTCTCGAGAGATTTAAAATACAAATATCTTAAGGAAATGAGATTTCTAGAAAATAATAAATAATAAATTATTTTATAAATATATATAAATATATATGTATTATCAAAATATCTATTTTTGTTATAATATCAATATTCCAACTTTTTCAAGTCAAAAGAATCACTTACATGAAAATACCATGAATTTCCATACAAGTCAACACTTTACAATTATATACCAAGTATTATGAAAAATAGGTTTATTCAGTAGAAATGTCACAAATATAAAATCCACAGCTATGAAAACTCTAAAGACGATAATTAAATACTTGTGGTATATTTTGAAAATTATATAAAAGTATTTTTGCATAAAACCCCCTCAAGTTTTATAAATTACAATAAGGACCGTAGTAAATATAGGTTAAAACGGGACCAGTCTCTTGAGCCTCAGAGAGCCGAAGATATGGGTGCTTGCCTATTTAAGGTAGATAACTTAACAAACGGTGTTATCAACACGGTAATCGTCTTTGAAAAAAACATAAATCCTGCCGCCCATGTGCAGCGGTTACCGATAACATCAAAACTTAATTTAGGACTTCAATTTCTTTCTAATTGTTTAACTCAGTCTGAGTCTCATTATAATAATCTGACTTGAATATGATTCAAGTACAATTTACAATACTACAATTCAATATGAATCCATGAATCCATATATTCAATCTAATCTGTATTGACCGAACCGATCCTTGGATATACTTCCATTTACATGATTCTCCAGTTACATCCATTTACTGATATCATGGTTTCATCAAGTCATCCAATTATACAATCTATATTACAAGACAATACAAGTTGCAATACATTACAAACAATACAATCAAGACATCGCGGGTTTTAAGGGGTAGATTGGTACGGAAGGTGTTATAAGTGGCACGAGACTGCAAGCATAAGACACTTAACCATTATTCTTTTGCTGTTGTACCGTGGAATGAACGGTTCCTTGAGTTCCTAATACCTCAGTCTCCGGGGTAAGTGAGACTCCTCTCGTATACACTGGCATTCTTCTGTACCAAACTACAAACAACAACGTTAACACTAAATACAACATTATAAAAATATAATACAACTTTAAAAGTTACACACACTCTCTCTTTCTGTCTTTTCTACTTCTTCCTTATCTTTGGGACTTACCGAGCGATTTGTTCGCTGACGACATTCTCTTTTTTTCTTCTTTGAATGTCGTCAGGTGTTTCGGATCTTCCAGAGATCGAGCCTAGCACTGAAGACTTGGACCAGTTTATTGAAGATCCCGAGCTGTAGTTACATTTGTACACATTTCATTTCAGTACTTTTCATTTCTGTTATGCCACTGTTTAGGCATTGCTTTCATTCAGATGTATTTACTTTTCCATGCATTATACAAAAGAATATTAATAAATAAAGTTGCCGTTCAGTTATACCTACTGTCTTTGTCTCTTGTGTACATTTATTTTATATTGCTTAGATACGCTTAGCGTATTTACTTCAGAGTAAATACGTAGCGGTCTCGTCGCGTCCTTTGCTCATACACTGGGAAGCGGGGCGTGACATTTAATGAGAATTTTTTGAATTCTCACAATGGGTGCATGTCTCATCTTTGATGAGCTATCACCTTGATTTTGTGGGGCCTATTGATTTTCCTTTAGACTGCAGTGATTTTAGTATTTTGATTGCTAACCCCCACTGGTTTTTCTTTTCAGGTACTATGGCTTATAATTTGTATGATCTCAAAGATTATCTCTTATGAGGAGATTCATATCCAAGGTCGCTGTCAAGACCAGGAGTTTACTGATTCCCAATGCAATGAGGTGATGCGTCGCTTCGACGATTACAACGGTTGATTGCTTCCCCGCCGTTCAGCTCTTTTAAAGATCGTTGTCGGATCGATCTGGGAAGCTATACCCGAGCGTCTTGAAGTTTTGCCACTCCAATCGCTCGATGATGCCAAGAATAAGGTACATTCAGTGTACTTGATAGGGTTGATCTCAAAGAAACGGAGAGATAATCTCGTCGCCATGTTGCACCGCGTCTTTCAACAGAAAGCGATAGTATCGGAATATCAGAGGGTGGAGGACATGAGTGGTGACCCTGACGCTTGCATCTGAGAGAAGATGCACAAGAAGATGGTTGATAAGGCTGAACATGCATTGCTCAAGCTTTCTTTTGAGTTTAAGAATCCATATCTAGAGTTTAGCGTTATGCTATTGTAAACATTTTGATGATGTTTGTTTTTTTTATCATCCTTATCACCAATATATAAATTTCTTCGAAGTATGAATGACAAAGCTCCCCCATTTCTTTATGCCAATGCTCGCATGTACCTCTCGTGAAGTGTTGTTATATATGTAAGTCGATGTCGCGCACCCCACGTGTTCGCGGGGAGGCGGAATTTGCAAAAAATATTTTTTATGAGCTTCGCAACACCGACTAGAACTAAGGATCGTCCATAAACCTTAGCTAGCAAACTACTTGAGGTTTAACTACTCAGATACGAAGTTATACCTCACGATACATGTCCTTCGGGTCTTTATCGCTGTCCTCCTCGTCTATGTAGGCTCTAAGGATCGATCCGGATTGTAGCAACCTCCACGGCCTCCTTGAGTCGAAGACGATCCATCCGAGAGTCTATAGTCCGAGCTCCACCTCAAAACCGAGGTAACTAGGGCAACAAGCTTGCTAAACTTGATGGCTTAAGAGATATAGAGTATGAAGATGGATTTATTTTTCTCTTGAAACCCTAGGATTCTCAACATATGAGAGCTTTTAGGGTTTAGTAGTAAGGAAGAAGAAGAGAGCTAGCATGAGAGCTCACTTGAGAAAAGAGAAATGATTTGTGTTAATGATCATCCAAATAGAAAAATGTGATGGCTCTCTTGACTTGACTACTCTCATGTAAAGAAAATATCTCACCAAAATATCTAGTGCCACAAAATATCTCACTAGAAATATCTAGTCAAAGAGTCAAATCAAGTCAAGTGGTCAAACCAAGTCAAATGGTCAAACCAAGTCAAGTAGTCAAAACTAGTAGCCATGCATCAACTATCATTTACAAAAATAACAAATACTTTCCTCCACCTCATAACTGTTTTAATCAAGTAAATGGTCAAAACCCTAATGAGGTGTCTCCTTCTATGCTCTTCTCATCCGTATATACATACCCGCACTCGTGTTCCGAGAAACACGAACACAAAGAGACGAAACTGATATATCAATATAATAATAGGATCCGGCTTAAACTAAAGCCCACTAGTATTATCCGACCAAACATCATACGCGCATAAGTGTACATAAGTGATCGAAGCTCTGCCGTAAAACCATACGGCCTCTATACCTTTTGCTCAGTGCAGGGAAACTCTCTATGTGGGATGTTTACCGCCGAAAACAGAGACGAAACTGCGTAGGTCGTCTTGCCTGAATTTGGGGGCAGATGCTATTTGGTTTTATCTGTTCACCTCTCCGAAGATGCCAAGTTGATTTATGGAACTGTATATCGGAGGTTTAGACAGATGTGGCCGTTGTAGCAGACTTCGTCAGGTTCCCCCTTGTTTACGAAGGTTTTTTTGATTGTGGGGACGCTCTTCCCTGCAGGCGCAAACCCCTGCAGTTAATTACGCTACCGCATCGCGATAACCACTTTCTCCTTCTCCAAATGGTCACTTCGTGTCATGTGTGTTTGTTTTATTTTTGGTTGCCCGTGGATTGTATACGGAGACTAATTTATGTTGTCGCCTGTAGGGCGTGGATTAGTCCAAATCCGTATTTTCTTAGATTTGGGTTTGGGTTGGTTTAATGATCGTTAATCTTGTTTTAGATTAAGATTAACTCAAACGTTTGTTGAGGTACGTCAGTCTAATTTTAGACTAAGATCTACTCAACAGGATTTTCTTTAGTTTATAGGGACATCGCGGTCTATTGGGTTTAAGGACATCATAGTCCATGAGTTTAAGGACCTCATAGTCCATAGTTTAAAGATGTCATAGTATATAGAGCTTAGTTTAGGGACGTTGCGGTCCATTGGGTTTAGGGACATTGCGGCCCATTGGGTTTAAGGACATCATAGTCCTTGAGTTTAAGGACCTCATAATCCATGTTTAAAGACATTATAGTCCGTGGGGTTTAAAGACATCATAGTCTGTACGGTTTAAAGACATCATAGTCTGGTTTAAAGACATCATAGTCTGTACGGTTTAAAGACATTATAGTCTGTATGGTTTAAAGACATCATAGTCTGGTTTAAATACATCATAGTCTGTATGGTTTAAAGACATCATAGTCTGTATGGTTTAAATACATCATAGTCTGTAAGGTTTTGGTTTAACCGTTTGGGGATGCGCCAAAATTTATTGGTTATTAGGACCCTCCATCTCTCTGAAGACGTTGAAGAATTACAACGACATGTATCAGAGATACGGGGAGATGTATCCTTGAACCAATATCCCGACTGAGGGGGAATGGGACGAATATCATTTTAGATGCCATCTATTGGAGCTCATTAGCTATCTCCAGGACTGAGTTCGGATTTGGAGACCCTGAGCATGAGGAACTCAATTGACGCTTCTCGGGAAATTTGGTCTGAGTTTGGATAACATTGGCCTTTTGTAG
The DNA here is from genome assembly GCA_030015575.1 of Agapanthus africanus. Classification (NCBI taxonomy): domain Eukaryota; kingdom Viridiplantae; phylum Streptophyta; class Magnoliopsida; order Asparagales; family Amaryllidaceae; genus Agapanthus; species Agapanthus africanus. Next base: position 450,772,975 of record JASDDO010000001.1, on the reverse strand, counting down.
TGTTAAACATTAGTATATGCTTAGCGCTCACGTGCTCCCACGTGAGGTGCTTGAAATAGTGTTAAACACTAAAAATTGGAGGCGCTCGCGTGGGGTCACGTGAGGTGCTTGAAGTAGTGTTAAAAACTAAAAATTTGAGGCGCTGTTTCCTTGGATTTATTCCCTTGTTCTTTTCTGAGTGCTAAGCGCTATTGAGTCACGTGGGATCACGTGAGGCGCCCCAAGTGGAAACTGCCTTTTGATTTACTCCCTTTCTATAAGTGCTAAGCACTACTTGGGGGGGGGGTCACGTGGGATCACGTGAGCCAGTCTCAGTTGTCCTCTTTTGTTCATCAAGGGTGTTCACGTGGGAGCACGTGATCGGTCGTTATCATGTTGAATGCCAATTCTTTTACGTGCATGGAGATCCTTAGTTTTGAGACTTTCAAACCCACTGTTTTGTAAGAATTAAATTCTTAGGACTTAGTTTTTCTCTTGGGTTTGGGATCTGTATGGCAGAATCTCCTCGATGAGAATTAAATTCTCAACTTGTGAGGAGATCTGCTTCTGCAGATCTTTCACCGTAAGGAAGAACTAAGTTCTTATATGAAGGGTTAAACCCTTGTTTTATCAAAGGAATTAAATTCCTATATACTTTTTGGGAGAATTAAATTCTCTGAACTTAGATCTTCCTCTAGGTTTTGGATTTGCATGGAAGGATCTCCCCGATGAGAATTAAATTCTCAACTTGTGGGGAGATCTGCTTCTGCAGATCTCAACTAAAGGAAGAATTAAGTTCTTTTTAGAAGAGTTAAACCCTTATGGAGGTGAAAAGGAGATGAGATATTCTCTGTATTTCGTTCCTTCTCTTACCTAGAGTTTCTTTTTTCTCTTTTTCTCTCTGGAGAATTAAATTCTCTTTGTTTTAAGCTTACGAGGTTTTTTTTTTCTTCTTTCGATTTGAAAACTTATGGGGAGGTTCCTCTGTGCAAGACTTGAAGTCTTGGGTTCTTTTTATAGGGGAGCATGATTTGTTGAATCAGTTATGGAAATCTCTCATTGAGAGATCTCTTATTAATTTAGGGGTGTTCCCCACCATTGGATCTTTGATCCAAGGGACTCTGTCTTACAGAAGACATTTTTCTTGCTTTTTGCAAGATTGGGAAAATATTTTCCCATACAGAACTTATTCTGTATACCATGGGATCTTTGATCCAACGGTGCTCTGATTCACAGAGCACAATCTTTCTTGTTTGGAAAGATTTGAGGAGTATTTCCTCAACAGAATTTTATTCTGGTAATTTGATGATTTATCATCTTCGTTGGATCTTTGATCCAAGGGTTGAGAACATTTAGTTCTAGTGCCGGCGCTCTCGTGCTTTGCACGTGAGGCGCTGCCTCAGAGTCTTTGACGCTTGGCTTTAGCGCTCTCGTGCTTTGCGCGTGAGGCACTGCTTTAGAGTCTTTGACTCTTAGTGCTGGCGCTCTTAGCGCCAGTGCTCTCGTGCTTTGCACGTGAAGCACTGCCTCAGATTTTTTTGACTCTTAGCGCCGGTGCTCTTGGCGCGAGCGCTCTCATGAGGCGCTGTCTCAGTTCAAATTTCAAATTTTGAATAGAGCTTTTCTCTCTGATTAGGGGGAAATAAATTCCCCCCACCGGTGCGCTCACGTGACTTACACGTGAGTGCAGCGGTGGCAGATTTTCCACCGTTGGATCAACTTGGAAGTTGAATCGACTTCCAGCGTCTATAAATAGGGATTTTGGCCCTTGAGATGACTGCTTGTTCATCTTCTTGTTTTCTTATTCTTGAGAATTTAATTCTCCTTCAGAGCTAAGCTCTCTGCCTTAAGAAATTTCTTAGAGTCAAAACTCTGCCCAAATTTGGTAAGGATTGAACTTATTAACAGAGCTTTGCTCTTCTTAGATCGTAGATCTTAAAATGTTTTAGGGTTTTACCCATTAACAGAGCCGTGCTCATTTTTAGATCATAGATCTTCAAGATATAATCTTTTTAGGGTGATTTTAACTTGTGAACTGGAACACTGTTCATCTTCCATGAAGAACTCTTAGAGTTTGTTCACAGATCTTGAAGATCTTGGAATCTTTACTCTGCAAAAGGTTTTCTTTTTTAGGGTTTTGATGGATGATTCCATCGTCTTCACAGAGCATAGCTCTTAAAATTTTGGGGGAATTTTTATTCCTTTCATGATTAGAGTTGACAGATGTCACTCTTGTCTGCAGAGCGTTGCTCTCGAGGGAGTTTAACTCCTTGGTCCGACAGGCCTCTCATTAAATGAGAATCCTTTTATGATTTCCTATTTAATGAGTGACTATCTCATTAATGATGAGCCATCATCTTGATTTTGTGGGTCCCCTTTGGTCCCTTTCCACTGCATTGCAGTGTGGTACAAATTTTAAGTACCAAGTGTTAGAATTTGGACTGTAGCATTGACAGCTAACCCTTGTTCCTTCTCGCACAGGTACTATGTATTCCGACACTTCTTTCCCCTTCGTTTTTCCGGAGAGCGCATTTGCTGACGCGCCAGTAGACCGGGAAGTTTTCGCCCTGATCAAAGATCACGACCCGGAGCAAAAGTCTCTTCATTTATAGGGGTTGTGGTACAATCAAATCATCCGGGGTCGATGCAGCTTCTCTTGTGCAGTGCCTTCGGAGCCCATTTCCGCGATCCACTATGCTGACTCACCCCTGGTAAACTACGTTGTAGAGGAGGTCAACTGGACTTCAGAGAGTTACCTTCAGCCTTTTATGGCTTCGATACCCGTACAGTCGCTGATGGCTTTGGATATTCTGGGGCGGCGTGTATGTCAAGGCGAATCATGCCCCTGGGGACAACCGTATATAATTGGTTTGACTCCTCGCCATTCAGCCGTGTATCTGCAGTGGGCTCGGTAAATCTTATCAGCGAAGAAATCACTGCTGCTGAAGCTCGGGTTGTACCCCGCAGTTTACGTTTCTCTTTTCCAGTATTCTACGCCCCCTGTATGGTGGGTCAAAACTTTTTTGGAGCAATGGAATATTCCAACTCACACCTTCCTTCTGTCAGACCGGGAAGTTTCCATCTCTTTGGAGGAATTCGCGGAGATCTCCGATTTACTCGTCAGGGGAGAACATTACAAGGAGCTACTTCCTCCTGACGAGTACATCTTTGCCACCAAATCAGTGGTAATGGGCCTTACCCCGGAGAACGCCATTCAACACCGATTCCCAAGTCTAATCAAGGTGTTGAACATCTACGAAGGTTTATTTATAGAGTCCGGAAGGCATGGAGTCAGCTTCGCAGACTTCATCGCTCGCTTTCTTCGTCCGGAGGTATTATCAAAGCAAGCTACGATGTTCGCCAAGCTTTACGATCCGTTTGGCTTTGGTTTGGATAATCAGCTGACGACAGAAGCAGATTTAAAAAGCTTCTTTATTCTAAATACCCTGGTCGTTCCTTTCGCAGAGGTTGCTGCTTCGGACGTCGATGAAGAGACGTTCTTGCTGGGGTTTATTAGCTTGTGGTTGAACTGGTTCGTGCTTCCGATGCACCCTCGTTATATGAGGCCGTCAGTCTTTTACCCAGCCCACCGCATGGTTGCGGGAACACGAGTGGCCGTCGGGATTGCTGGGCTGGCTCATTTGTATCATGGTCTCAGCTTAGCGGCAGACACTACTCAGCCAGGGGTACAACCCGTAACTCTCCCGCTGCATTATTTCACTTCATGGATCGAGTTGCATGTGCTCGGCACTTTCGGAGTTCATAAACAGCCCCGCTTCTTCGACAATTATAATTTCCTTCGGATTATGCACTTAGTTGACGCTTTCGCTTTAAATCTGTCACAGCGGGAGGCTTAGGGCCTGGTCCTTCGCCCGCGTACGGTTAGAGATAGCATGACCTTCGTCGATAAAGTTTTAACTATCGGCAAGGAGTCTACTAAAACGGTGAAGACCCCGCGCGACACCTTCAAAGACGGGGCTCCTACCTTGACGGCTCGGGAGATTCTGCATCTGTACTCGATTAGGCCAGGCTTTTTAGTCTTCAGACAGAATGACTTGGCTCTGTTCATGAGGTACAACCCGCACCGTTTCGCTCAACAATCTAGCTACAATCAAGGTGTCCCGTTAGAAGCTTTTTTAGCTCAGCCTGTCGCTACGGAGAAGGGTATCCGCAACGTGCTACACTATTTCATGCGGCTGAACACCGGGTCTAACTTCTTCATCAGCGAGCCGAGCTGCGTTCCAAGAATCTCGAACGCATACGTGGCGTGGTATTCGCATGCAACGAGTGCTGTCATTAGGGAAGAAAGGCGGTGACTGCTTGATCGCAAGGGTGCAGCCCTTGCTGGTAATCCTGCTGTCCCCTTGAAGGAAAAGACCATTGTTCGTCCTTCCGTAAGAGAAGCTAGTACGGTTGTGGTCCCGCGCACCTTCCATGATAAGTCTCTACCTCGTGTGCCTGTAGAAGCGGTGGCTTCAGCGTCTCCTGAGTCTGATGTGGGTACGAAGATTGGGACTCGTCGCCCAAAGTTGCCCACCAAGCGCAAGCTCCTATCCTCGGCTGCCGGCGCTTGCTCAAAGAAAAGAAGAAGTCACTCTTTTCTACTAACATTATACTTGGCCAAGAGCCACATGCCCCTTACAGCGAGGGTCTGTGCGAGTATGGGACCAATGAGGGTCTATTTATCGTGCCCGTAGACGATACCGATCTTCAAGCTGCCCTTGTGGCTTCCGAGCGACTGGCTCGCGATGAAGCAGCACTGATCACTATCGCACAGTCAGGTAGACTTCAGTCGTATCTTCCCGCAGTTATCTTTTTTTATTATGCTTTTATTGACGCTTTCTTCTTCAACAGGTATCTCTACCGAAGAGGCTCTCGCGGCTTCCCTCAAAACATTCGAAGAAGAAGAGAGGCTCCGTGCTTCTTTGGGCCTTAGTATACTTCATCTCATTGTGCCTTCATTCCCTTTTTCTTTATTCGTGGTTTAACCTTCTCTTTTGTTTTGCTGCAGGGACTACCTTGGCTCGGGTTATTCCAAGTGCGATACCAATCGCGAGTGGTGATGCAGCGGCATTATTAGAACCGGCTACCGCAGCTACGGCTATCCTTAAGTCACCACAAAGGGTCTCGCTAAAGCGGCCGATGATGGACTTCGTAACGGCGCCGGAGGCAGAGCTTGGTTCAGACGATGGTATACCCTTGTCGGAAGTCCTGAGGAGGTCAGCTCTCACGGCCCAGGCCGAAAGGAAGCGCAGGAGGCGTGCAGCGAAAGAACGTGATGCCGCTTTGGCTGTAGGTGCAGGCTCAAGCACCACTTCGTCTGTCGCTATTCCAGAGGATACTCCAGTTGCCCTGTCTACCACCCATAGACGGGTCGTGCTCGCGGCTTGGGAAGAAACCGAAAAACTGCCCGAAGGTAACGTAACGCTGATTCTTTTATTAGAACTTGATCTTAAAATTCTTATATACCATATCCTGCAGGGCCAAGTCCTGGTGATGAGATGGCAGGTAAGATAACGGCGACCACAGAGCCCGAAGCGGCTACTCTCTCTCGGGAGTCTGGGACTGCCCAAACCGCCGCTCTTTCTCCTTGTGGTTCCCTGCTATCGGCGGGCATCGCAAGTGTCACGACGGCCCTCATCGAATCAGGGGACAAAGCCATGGGCGCCGAGACTACTCCTCTGAAGGAGAGCGAAGAAGCTGCAACGCCCGGTGATGCTTCCGTCGCGGTTTTGGCTGATGACCCGTCAAGTAAGTCTTGAGTCATTGTTCTCCTTTCATTTTAAAATACCATTTAGTTTCTTTTGACGATTTTTGTTTGTAGGTGTGGTAAACATTGAAATTGTTCCATCTGAAGCACCTCCGGTCGCCGTCATGACGGTTGTTGTTCCCTCGCCTTCTCCTATGTCCCCCGACATGTTGGAAGGTATAGATTCGCGATTTATTTAGTTAAACTATGAACACCGTCTTCCTTTTACTGAACATGTATCGTCGCTACTTTGCAGGAGTCCTCTTTGATCATCTGTATCAGGTGCTGAACCCGCATTTCTCCTTCCAGTCGGAAGTCACTCTGCCTGCTGGTGTCGGTGAGTATAGTTTTTTAACCGACATCCTTTCCTTTCTTTTATGGAAAACCATTTCGTTGCTAATTCTTCTTTGAATTGATTGCAGCATTACAGATTGGAGGAGGAGACGAGAGAATAGCTACGCCTCCGGTACTCCCAACTTTGCCATCTGTCGCAGCCGGTATAGTAGACTCCATCGCTCGTGCATTTTCTTTATCTCTTGAGCCGACATTTGACCATAACTTGTTTTACAACAATCGCACTAGCTCCAGATCCCTTTGAGTCTCGCATCTTAGTGCCGGCAGGGCCCTTTTCTAGACGTCCATCTTCCAGGGGCGCTGTGACGAGTCTGCGAATGTTGAGCGAGTTCGTCGAGGATCTTGACGCTGAGGCCCTCGTACCTGCTACAGACTTTGCTGCTGAGGTTAATCCCATGCTGGCGATGCTCGTAAACTTTCATGATGAAGGCGTCGTCGAGTCTTGGGTTAATTACTGCAGGAAGATTGAGGCCTGCCTGCATGAGATTGAGCTCAAGCGTCCCTCTCCGGAAGTATCGGCTTTGATCTCCCAGCGAGCTACATGGGTTGAGCAGAGTGTTCCTTTCCTTCGCCATTTTGAACAAGAGGCGACCCTAAGGCAAAAGGAACGTGAGGCAACCTCTAGCGAGTCTGTCCAATTGCGAGCCCAGGTTGAAGCAAATGCTGTGCGGCTGAAAGCTATTTTTGAAAACCTCTAACGATGTATTTCTGACGGGCTGGTGCTGAGGAAGAAGCTTGACCTTACTGAGCGGGTTACGCAGAGTCAGGAAGCCGCTCAGGAGGAAATCGATGAGAAACTTTCATCCTGTTTGCAGCAACAGGCTCGAATTGAAGTGGAGTTGGCCGCGACGGCTGACCGTGAAAAGGAGTTGAGAGGAGTGCGCGAGCGGCTTGCTAACTTACTGAAGACGCCTCCTTCGCAGTAGCCATCTTTGTATCAACCGAAAATTTGTAATTTATGAATAACATGCCTTTATTCATTTTTTATTCTTTTATATGATGTATCTTGTACTTAATTGAATTTATGAATAAAAGACCCACATTTTTTTTATATCTTGTATTATCGATTTCTTTTCTTTGCCGTGTTGTTGGCATGTTAATTTAGCAAGTATGTCCTATAGATGATAAATAACAGCTCATCTTGAACCTTTTGTAGGGTAGCGATGGCTTAGGAAACAGGTTCAGGTCTGTTGCCTAAGACTTTTCAACTTTATGAGCCACGAGGGTCTCATAAAGACTTTTCTCCCTACGAGTTGAAAGGATCCCGTAAGTGTAATTTCTCCTTAGAGGTTGTGAGGACACCTAAGTATGTTTTCTCTTGAGAGTCGTAAGGATCTCATAAGAGAATTTTTCCCTTACAAGTTGAGAGGACTTGTAAGTGGCTGTTTCCCTTCTTGTCGATGTTTGACTTCGGAGAGTGTGGCCCATAGATAGTCCATCTTGACCTTCTTGCAGGGCAGTGATGGCTTAGGAGGCAAGGTTAGGATCTGCCACCTAAGACTTTTAAACTTTATGAGCCATGAGAGTCTCATAAAGACTTTTCTCCCTACGAGTCGAGAGGATCCCGTATGTGTCTTCTCTTCTTAGGAGTCGTGAGGACTCCTAAGTGCATTTTCTCTTGAGAATTGTAAGTGTTCAGTTGATAAAACTGCACTTTTAATATGACATTTTTCCTACTGTTTCTATATAAAAAAGGTGTTTATTATAATATATGACACATATGAGGGTTTATCGGTAAAAATACTATTTTCATGTGTTTTTATATTATAATTAACATTATGAAGGAAAAAGTAAGCATATAATATCCATGTAACATCTGGCCCATTTAATATGCTTACCTTATTAAATACCTTTGACCAATTCTCTTAAAACCAAGATATCATGACAAATGGTTAAAGAAAATATTTCAATAAAAACAAATTCTACTAACATTATTTATTGAGATAATTGTGCAGAAATTATTTCAGGACCGGAATCAAGAAAATCCGAATTATCGAGATCAAATCTGCCAAAGATATTCAAGTAAATTGAAGAAACTAATTCTGGTAGAAATGTAGAAAAGATTTTCAAAGTCTAGATACTCAAAAGATTATCAAGTGTTACAGATATGAAGCTACAAAAATTAGAGGCTATGATCTCACCAAAAGGGGGCGGATCCGCGGCCAAAACTTATCCAATGGCCGCGGTTCCGCCGCGGATTTGAGGAGTTGAGATATGGGATTTTGGTGGTTAGGATCCTAGCAACTAGTTTCCATATTAGGAAACTAGAGTTCTGGCTCTGTGACTATAAATAAGGACCGGGAGGCTCTTGGAAAAATAATCAAGCTGAAGAGATCACGAAGTCCACGACAGGCTCACGCATCCAGGCTGATCATCAACTGTTCATCTACCTCCTTAGAAGAGATCGAGAAGCAAACTAGCATTTTTGTAATCATTTTCTAAGGGAACAAAGTGTAAATGATTTTTGTTGATTAATAAAGATAGTAGTTTTCTTATTCTATCTCTTTGTATGATTTCTCTCTCCATCTCTTCTTCTCCCAACATGCGCGAGTAATTCTTCGCTTGTTAGGGTTCATGAGATTAGGGTAGATTAATGGATGATGAAGATCCTTAAACTTTTTTTAAGTCCTATAAAGTTTATAAACTCTATCAAAAGAATAGTTAACATCCTAATTGGGCGCGTTATCAATTCATTGATAATCGCGACCACGATTAGAGATTAGATTAACAATTGTTTTGGTAAAGGCTAGATATGAACGGAGTTCTATGTCGAGATAGGGGTTAAGAGTGGGAACCCTTTTCCCTCCAGAAACCCTAATCTACATGCATCACTGTCGATCTAGTTTTAAATCTATTAAAGGATAAAAAGAGTAATCTTTAATTAATCATCCATGACCACTAAATCTTAATGAACCCTACAAGCCCCCTTCTACTATAAAACCTACATCCGTAATTAATCTAGATCTATATCATGCATCTGTGTTTGACGTAGATCTAGATCCTACAACCATTCTTCACCATTTTTTATTCTTCCTCCTTTCTTTCTTAACATGCCTAAAGTAAGATTAAAAGATTCAACGTTTCCCTGAGAAGGACCCGTACTCATCTCGGTCTAGCTACACGCGACACCGTTTTGATTGCGGTTAAACTACTACACACATAAAAAACAGATCAATCAAATGGCGCCGTTGCCGGAGATACGTGCGTAATTTTTTATACTTACTATTTGTGTTGAATTCTTATTCGATCTATATCATAAAACAAAACAAACCGCATCTTGCATATTTAACGATAAGTGTGCAATTTTTGCGAGGGAATCTGGAGTCACAGACTTGAGGAAACAGAGATCCAGAGACATTATTCAAGATCCAGAGGATCAAAGGAGGCCACGTAGCAAAAATCTTCATCAGATCTTCCTACTTGGCGGCGGAACCGCGGCACAAAGAGCCTATTTGCGGCGGAACCGCGGCTTATTGGGGGATTTAGGGTTGCAAACTTCTCTAGTATTTTTTCTATATCTTTCTCTCTCCTCTGAAATCTAATAAAATATCTTTTCTGCAAGATTCTTTGCAAAATATTGCAGCTCAAAAATCTTTTTGCAAAGTTTTGTAATTGGTTTGTTAATTCATATTTTAATACGTATTTTTAAGGGGCAAGACCAAAATTCAGATTAGGTAGGGATTTTATCACCCTTCCTAAGCCCCACAAATCTCAAAACGAGCATCTGCATCAACCCTACATTAATTTAAAATATATCTAGACAAGACTCTAAGGACTGTAGCGCTCAATAAGGACAGAGGAAGGTCGTGGGTAATCTATCGCTTATCCGCATTACTTTTGTGGTGTCTAGACAAGTGTGTCTAAGGCAAGTGGTTACTTAATTAGGCCCGCTATTTTCGGTGATTCGTATAGCGGATATCTCCCACTTACCTGGCACTTACCTGGCCACAAGAGTAGTAAAGAGGTGGTAGAGGATTGATCCTACGGCTTGCCCTTTGGAAGTCTAGGAGCGGTCTAGAGACTTGACCTATGTAACCTTAGTTTCAGGGTTGTTTGTGCATTTTTGTGTGATTTGTCTAAGTCCGACACACTTTTTCAAAAATAAACCAATTTTAAATCACACACACGCTGCCACTTACCCTAAACCCGCTTAGTGCATGCTCGGCTGGACACGGGATTCTAGTGCCCGTCTTGTCCGCGTTCCTGCTATCGACTCCGAAGTCGGTGCTTCTTCATTTTCTTTTTCCCCACCACCCACCACATTGACCGAGATGGAAGGTACTCCATCAAATTATAATACCACGCTGGCACCGCCCGTAGGTGAGCAGAATCCACCGTGCTTCTCTCTCCAAGAAAGATAATATCCTATCCGTGGTCCACTTCCCACTTGCTTATCTATTCCACCAGCCAATGGGGACAATTTTGAAATCAAACCACAATATATCAATCTTTTACCAAAATATCACGGTCTCGAGTCTGAAGACGCATACGTCTTTATTACCAAATTTGAAAATGTATGCGCTATGACGGATACTTCACAACTTTCTGTAGATGCTATGCGTCTACGTCTTCTCCTATTCACTTTGTACGATATAGCCGAGAAGTGGCTTTATAACACAGCCGCACATTCTATTTCAAACTGGGGAGAATTCGTAACAGCTTTCCTAAAAAAATTCTACCCTAATCATAAGACAGCTCGAGTCCGTAGTGAAATAAATCATTTTACCCAGCTTCCCAATGAACCATTCTCGAAGTGTTTTGAACGCTTCAAGGATCTGTTAGTTCAATGTCCTCATCACGGAATTTCTAGATGGGATCTGTACAGAATCATATATGAGGGCATTAATCCTACAACAAAACAAACCCTTGAATCCATGTGTCAAGGCACCTTCATGAATAAAGATGATGGTGAAGCCTGGAGATTTTTAGAAGATTTCGCTAAAAACAGTAGGAGAGTATTAGCCAATCATCGTCTAGGGGTGGTAACTACCAATCTGATGTTTCCATAGGAGTTAGAGCTGAAATGGCAGCAATGCAAAAGAAACTCGAAGCTATGGAACATAAACTTTTAGCAGTCTCCCTAAATCAGATGTCACTCTCCAAAATTGTCTGTGGATGCTGTTCTGATCCATCTCATCTTACAGAAGAATGTCCTTTAAATTCTCCGTTTCAAGGTCAAGAACATACCAATGCTGCTTTCTAACAAAGACATAGAAACGATCCTTATTCTTCCACTTATAATCAGGGTTGGAGGAATCACCCTAACTTTGCTTGGAACTAATCATAAATTCAAAACACGGTTCTAAATCAAAACAATTTCCAAAGGGGTCCTCCACCACAACAACAACCACTTCAAATAAGTCAGCACCCCTACCAATCACAAAATTTTCAAAATCCGGTCAACACTTCTGCACCGCACAATAATTCTTTGCAATTGACCGGTACTGATAACTCCTCTTCACTCGAACAAACCATGAATTTGCTTCTGACAAATTTCATGCAAGTTTCGGCTGAGATGAAGTCTTCCGTCGATAAAATCCAAAAAAACTGACTTCCAAAGTGAGAGTATTAAATCGATGGAAGCACAAATTGCCCGAATAAATGCCGAATTGAGTGCTAGAGAGAAAGGGAAACTTCCAGCTCAACCTTTGCCCAATCCTGGCTATTCACATTATGTGAACGCTATCACCATGTTGAGATCTGGAAGAGTGCTTGACAACCATGTTGGTGAAGAGATTGATAATCATGAAGAATCAATCGATGATACCCCGGCTGAGACTTTTCCTTCCACTTCTACTTCTCCTTCTGACCCCAGTTCGTCTACCCCACCATTTTCTTCCGAGCCTATTCTCCGTTTTCCCCAAGGCTCGAACCCTCAGCACACTTCTTCTAGTCCACCAAAGATGATCCCCACTCCTATTCTTAGATTTTTCCTACCCACACGATCTTCTCCAATGTTGGACCCAGCTATTATTGCTAAAACTCCTTATCCGAATCGGTTAAGGGGAAACAGACCAAGTCCGCAAATGGAGAAGATCAATGAAATTTTTAAACAGGTTAACATTAATATCCCTCTTCTACATGCTATATAAAAAGTCCCGGCTTATGCGAAAATTCTCAAGGACTTGTGCACTAGGAAGAGGAAGACTTAAGTACCAAAAAAGGTGTTCATGTCGAGTACTGCAGACACAGCTTTTCCCCAACAATTACCTAGAAAACGTAAGGACCCTAGCTGTCCTACAATTTCTATTTCTATTGGGGGTAAACACATTAACCGTTCTCTACTTGACCTTGGCGCAAGTGTTAACCTGCTTCCTTACTCAGTTTATGAGCAGTTAGGGATCGGAGAGTTAAAGCCCTCGAACACAACTCTCCAGGTGGCCAACCGATCAATCACTAAACCTAGGGGTGAGCTTGAGGATGTGTTAATAAAAGTCAGGGAATTTGTATTCCCTGTGGACTTTATTGTTCTAGATACACAGCCTGTAGTGAACCCACGGAATCAAATTCCGGTGATTCTCGGTCGACCCTTTTTGGCCACTTTCAAGGCTATAATCAACTGTCGTAACGGCTCTATGACCATATCCTTCGGGAAGATGTCAATTGAGCTGAACATTTACAAGTTAGGAAGTGTACCATCCGAACCTACTGCTCAAGCATGTTCTGTCGAATTAATGGATGTCGACAGCAGCGAATTTGATCAGCCTCATGATACTGACTCTTTTCATATGTTATTGTTTGACCCAACTATGTATTATATATACACGGACTCTTCCACCGAGTTGTCCGGGTCAACATCTAACGCTGATGAGGAACTTTTTATAGAGTCTGACGATCACCCCATTTTTTCTGATGACATTATTCTTCGGGGTATCGATTAAAGCTTTGAGGAAATCTTCGCTGATGAACTCGCATTTTTAGCAGACATGGGCGTTGTGATGAATCAACCCCAACCCAAAGAAATTAAACCGTCACATCTTCTTCTTATCAAGAATGAGAATGCGAGTAATCCATCATCATTGTTTTGTCTCTACAAATCGAGACGTAAACCTTTTCCATTACACCTCTTATCTCCTCTCCACTTCTTCACGTCAATTGGCAACATGTTCTTCCACCAACCTTGGTGCTTCATCGATAAATTTTTTGAATGGTTGGTTTTGACTTTTGGTCTGTGCAAGGCTTTACTTTGACCAATAACTTTTACCCTCCTTAATAATTTTAAATGCTTAATACTATTTTACTTAAGTTTGGGGGGGGGTATATTTCGGCTCTTGAAAATAAAATTTGTCCTCAAAATTGTGAGCCAAAAATAAGTTTGGGGAAGGATTTTCACTTTCAATTTTTGTTGCCCCCGTTAATAACCTTTCCTCCCAAGTCTACAGGTTTTTGAGATTTAAAAGAAACAACAGTGAGGACACTGCTGCAAATAGGTTTGGGGGAGGTTTATGCTTATTTACGCATTACTTTGCATTATACTATATATAAGTACACAAAAAATTTTTGATAATAAAAGTTTGAAAGTGAAAATTTACATATGAAAGATAGGAATAGTTTGAGAAAAACAAGAAAGTTAGAGGTTTTCTTAAACAAAACTAGTAATAAGTAGTTATGAGCTGTTGTCACAAGGGATAGTAAGATGAAGGAAATTGCCAATCCGAGGATAAAAATAAGTCTGAAAAACAGTCCGTATTCTAGAAGCCAAATATCTGAATGTTGATACCCTACTATACGCACTTACACACATCTTGAAACTTGGGATAGTAGAGGATACCTTGAAATGCTCTTGTCTAAAAGCCTTAGTATGAAGGAAAATAAAATAAAATATATGTGGTGAAGAAAAAAAAAATGAACACTGGTTTTGTTATCACCAAGGCAATAATAAAAAAATATAGCGAGGGTGCTTTATCACCTAGTGCCTTAGACCAACTGGTTTGGGAGTCACTGCTAAGCCTTAGGTGTTGCAAGACGAGGAAAATACTACTTACGCCTAATCAGCAAGCACATGAGTAATCGGTTGGTTAGTACCTCAAGAAGTATTAACGGTCACATGAAAAATGTGTGAGCATATTCCATCTAAATATTCGCTGACTAAAAAGTACTAAGCTAGATGGACATGAGTATGATTGCTTGAATTGAATTCTCCGAGTGTAGGGATATCCAATTCACACACGTAGGGGTATATGATCAATGTTTGGAAGAAAGATAGGGAGGAAAACTAAAGGCGATGTTTTATTGAGGGAATATGTGATTTCTAACATTTTTTCACGACCATTAAGATAGGGCTCATAACAACTGAAAAACTGGTGTAGTTGAAAACTCTTATTTTCAAGTTCTTTCTTTTATCGTTCTTATCTTTGTATGTAACTCTCACTATCTTTCTTTTATTATAGGATTTTATGGGTGTAATCCGCTGAAAATCCTCAGGAGACAACACTCCTCCTACTAGGGACACCTAGGGATTTAACGACTTGTTGCACGTGCTCAGTGCATCGTTTTGCCTACGAAAGTGTGCTACTTATGATTTTTCTTTTTTATTCTTTCTCCTTCTCTTGAATAACTAGTTTGCTCGAGACGATCAAAATTAAGTTTGGGGGTATTTGTTCAGTTGATAAAACTGCACTTTTAATATGACATTTTTCCTACTGTTTCTATATAAAAAAGGTGTTTATTATAATATATGACACATATGAGGGTTTATCGGTAAAAATACTATTTTCATGTGTTTTTATATTATAATTAACATTATGAAGGAAAAAGTAAGCATATAATATCCATGTAACATCTGGCCCATTTAATATGCTTACCTTATTAAATACCTTTGACCAATTCTCTTAAAACTAAGATATTATGACAAATGGTTAAAGATAATATCTCAATAAAAATAAATTCTACTAACATTATTTATTGAGATAATTGTGCAGAAATTATTTCAGGACCGGAATCAAGGAAATCCGAATTATCGAGATCAAATCTGCCAAAGATATTCAAGTAAATTGAAGAAACTAATTCTGGTAGAAATGTAGAAAAGATTTTCAAAGTCTAGATACTCAAAAGATTACCAAGTGTTACAGATATGAAGCTACAAAAATTAGAGGCTATGATCTCACCAAAAGAAGGCGGATCCGCGGCCAAACCTATCCAATGGCCGCGGTTCCGCTGCGGATTTGAGGAGTTGAAATATGGGATTTTGGTGGTTAGGACCCTAACAACTAGTTTCCATATTAGAAAACTAGGGTTCTGGCTCTGTGACTATAAATAAGGACCGAGAGCCTCTTGGAAAAATGATCAAGCTGAAGAGATCACGAAGTCCACGACAGGCTCACGCATCCAGGCTGATCATCAACTGTTCATCTACCTCCTTAGAAGAGATTGAGAAGCAAACTAACATTTTGTAATCATTTTCTAAGGGAACAAAGTGTAAATGATTTTTGTTGATTAATAAAGGTAGTAGTTTTCTTATTCTATCTCTTTGTATGATTTCTCTCTCCATCTCTTCTTCTCCCAACATGCGCGAGTAATTCTTCGCTTGTTAGGGTTCATGGGATTAGGATAGGTTAATGGACGATGAAGATCCTTAAACTCTTTTTAAGTCCTATAAAGTTTATAAACTCTATCAAAAGAATAGTTAACATCCTAATTGGGCGCGCTATCAATTCATTGATAATCGCGACCACGATTAGAGATTAGATTAACAATTGTTTTGGTAAAGGCTAGATATGAACGGAGTTCCATGTCGAGATAGGGGTTAAGAGTGGGAACCCTTTTCCTTCCAGAAACCCTAATCTACATGCATCACTGTCGATCTAGTTTTAAATCTATTAAAAGATAAAAAGAGTAATTTTTAATTAATCATCCATGACTACTAAATCTTAATGAACCCTACAAGCCCCCTTCTACTATAAAACCTACATCCATAGTTAATCTAGATCTATATCCTGCATCCGTGTTTGACGTAGATCTAGATCCTACAACCATTTTTCACCATTTTTTATTCTTCCTCCTTTCTTTCTCAACACGCCTAAAGTAAGATTAAAAGATTCAACGTTTCCCTGAGGACGACCCGTACTCATCTCGGTCTAGCTACACGCGACACCGTTCTGAATGCGGTTAAACTACAAATTTTTTTTCACATCAATCAGTAAGGATCCCACAAGAGAATTTTCTTTATGCGCAGGGAAACTAATTTCCCCGCAGGTCGAGACGAATCGAGAGATTCTCGCAAAGACACTGATTTCCTTGCGGGTCGAAACGAATCGAGGGGTTTTCGCCAAGGACGTTGATTTCCCTGAATCGAGAGATTTTTGCCAAGGACACTGGTTTCCCTGGGGTCGATACAAATCGAGAGGTTCTTGCAAAGACACTGATTTCCTTGTGGGTCGACGCGAATCGAGAGGTTCTCGCCAAGGATGCTGATTTCCCTGAATCGAGAGGTCTTGCCAAGGACACTGATTTCCCTGGGGTCGAGACTAATCGAGAGATTCCTGCAAAGAAACTGATTTCCTTGCGGGTCAACGTGAATCGAGGTTCTCGCCAAGGACGCTGATTTCCCTGAATCGAGAGGTTTTTCCAAGGACACTGATTTCCTTGGGATTGAGACGAATCGAGAAATTCCTGCAAAGACACTGATTTCCTTGCTGGTTGACACGAATCGAGGTTCTCGCCACGGATGCTGATTTTCCTGAATCGAGAGGTTTTGCCAAGGACACTGATTTCCCTAGGGTCGAGATGAATCGAGAGATTCCTGTAAAGACACTGATTTCCTTGCGGGTCGATGCGAATTGAGAGGTTTTCGCCAAGGACGCTGATCTCCCTGAATCGAGAGGTCTTGCCAAGGACACTGATTTCCCTGGGGTCGAGACAAATCGAGAGATTCCTGCAAAGACACTGATTTCCTTGCAGGTCGACACGAATCGAGAGGTTCTCGCCAAGGATGCTGATTTCCCTGAATCGAGAGGTCTTGCCAAGGACACTGATTTCCCTGGGGTTGAGACGAATCGAGAGATTCCTGCAAAGACACTAATTTCCTTGTGGGTCGACGCGAATCGAGAGGTTCTCGCCAAGGATGCTGATCTCCCTGAATCGAGAGGTCTTGCCAAGGACACTGATTTCCCTGGGGTCGAGACGAATCGAGAGATTCCTGCAGAGACACTGATTTCCTTACGGGTCGACTCGAATCGAGAGGTTCTCGCCAAGGATGCTGATTTCCCTGAATCGAGAGGTCTTTCAAAGGACACTGATTTCCCTAGGGTCGAGACGAATCGAGAGATTCCTGCAAAGACACTGATTTCCTTGCGGGTCGACGCGAATTGAGGCTCTTGCCAAGGATGCTGATTTTCCTGAATCGAGAGGTTTTGCCAAGGACACTGATTTCCCTGGGGTCGGTTGTTGACGTTACGTCTATATCCGGTTGGAGTGAGAAGAAACATCATGGTGATCTTTAGGCTGCAGATGTGGCCGTCGAGATTTGACTCTCCATTTGAAAGATCCTAGTGGGAAAATATAGTTCCCTTTCGTTTATGCCCATAGATTATATACAGGGGTCAGTATGGACTCGCATGTAGGGCAAAAGTTTCATTTTTTTTATTTCTTTCCGCGATGCTCTATCATTTCAGCTTTTATATCGCGAAAGTTGCGATTGCCCAATCATTTGGGCTATTTTTCGCGGTGCCCCATCATTTCGGCTATATTTTTTTTATTTACTCGCTGCTTTTTATTGCGAGTTACCCAATCATTTCGGCTATTTTTGTATGCATATCTTTTACTTGCCGATTTTTTTGCAAGTTGCCTTATCATTTCGGTTATTTCATATGCATTTATAGCTCGCTGACTTTTTGTTGCGAGTATGGAGCTTGGAATCTGATGCCAATCTTAGCATCAGCATCGCAGCGACTGGAATATTGCCAGGAGCGAATCATCATTTGCCATGAAAGGACTTGGGATTTGATACCGATTTAGGCATCAGCATCGCTACCACTGGGACATTGCCAGGAGAGAATTATCATTTGCCTCTGTCGATTCGAACAAAGGTGGCTTAGCAAACAGGGTTAGAATCCTGTCGATTAAGGCTTTTGACTTCATGAGCCATAATGGAATATTGCTAGGATGTACAATGGATGGAACCACACCAAGTTCAGTGATGAACTTCTTCATCCAGACAGCCTCTTTGGCAGCATCGTTGGCAGCGATGTATTCAGCCTCCATCGTCGAGTCTGCAACGGTATCTGTTTGGAACTTTTCCAACATACCGCCCCTCCATTGAGGGTAAAGACAAATCCCGAGTGCGACTTAGAGTCGTCCTTATCACTTTGGAAGCTGGAATCGGTAAAGGACTCCACCCGGAGTTCTCCATTACCATACACCAAGAACATATCTCTAGCCCTTCGCAAGTACTTGAGAATGTTCTTCACAGCTGTCCAGTGACTCTCTCCAGGATCTGCTTGATACCGACTCACTACACTTAGTGAGTATGCTACATCGGGTCTGGTACATAGCATCGCATACATGATAGAGCCTACTGCCGAAGCATAGGGTATCCCTTGCATGCGAGCTCTCTCCAAATCAGTCTTGGGAGACATCTCTTTGGAGAGAGTGAGTCCAGAGATCATGGGTTGGTTCCCATGCTTGGATTCTTCCATACTAAACCTCTTTAGTATGGTGTCAATGTACCTGGATTGGGACAATCCCAATATCCGTTTGGATCTATCTCTATAGATCCTAATCCCCAATATACATGAGGCATCACCTAGATCTTTCATTGAGAATCTTTGTGATAAGAAGAGCTTGACTGATTGCAGCATAGGAATATCATTTCCTATCAAGAGTATGTCATCCACGTACAGTACGAGGAAGACTACCTTACTCTCTGCGACCTTCTTATAGATACAAGGTTCATCTATGTTTTTGATGAAGTCAAACTCTTTGACTACAACATCAAAACAGATGTTCCAACTCCACGATGCTTGCTTTAACCCATAAATGGATTTAAGCAGTTTGCACACCTTTCCGCTGCTCCCACTATCTACGAAGCCCTCTGGCTGAGTCATGTACACGCACTCTTCTAAATCACCATTTAGAAAGGCGGTCTTAACATCCATTTGCCAGATTTCGTAGTCATGGTATGCAGCAATGGCAAGTAAGATCCGGATGGACTTAAGCATAGCCACTGGAGAAAAGGTTTAGTCATAATCCACACCTGGTCGTTGACGAAAACCTTTTGCAACAAGTCTAGCTTTGAAAGTCACAACTTTTCCATCTACACCAAATTTCTTCTTAAAGATCCACTTGCTCCCAATGGGTTTTACCCCTTCAGGAGCGTTTTCCAAAGTCCATACTTTGTTGGTGTACAAGGATTCAATCTCAGATCGCATTGCATCTAGCCATTTCACAGAGTCACCACTCGTGATGGCCTGCTCGAAACTAGTCAGGTCATCATCTTCCATGATGCAATCCTCGCTTCCACCATCAATGAGAAAACCGTAGTATCTCTCAGGTGGATGAGAAACCCTATTAGATCGGCGGAGAGGCTGGGGTTCGTCGGGTACTACTGAATCCTCTGGTTCTACTAAATCATCTGTCGTGGTTTGTGTCGCTGGAACCTCTTCCAGTTCTACCTCATTGCCATCAATTTCTTTCATAAGAAAACCCTTTTCTAAAAAAGTGGCATGTCGAGAAACAAACACTTTTTGTTCCTCGGAGTGGTAGAAGATATACCCTCACGAATGTTTGGGATATCCAATAAACTTACATAAGACAGATCTTGCCTCGAGCTTGTCCGGATTTTGTCTTTTGACATAGGCTGGACAACCCCATATCTTAATATACATAAGAGATGGTCTCTTCCCTTTCCATATCTCATATGGAGTGGTAGGCACTGATTTGGTAGGAACAATATTCAATAGGTGTATGGCTGTCTCAAGCGTATACCCCCAGAAGGAAATAGGCAACTCAGCCTCGCTCATCATGGAGCGCACCATATCTAATAGGGTGCGATTCCTTCGTTCCGATATACCGTTGTGCTGTGGTGTATATGGAGGAGTAAGCTGAGAGAGAATCCCATTCTCTTTTAGATAATCTAGGAACTCACTGCTTAAGTATTCACCTCCTCGATCAGATCGAAGAATTTTAATACTTTTGCCCGTTTGGTTCTCTACTTCGTGCTTATATTCTCTGAATTTCTCAAAAGCTTCAGACTTATGTTTCATCAGAAACACATGTCCGTATCTAGAGAGATCGTCAGTGAACGTAATGAAGTAGGAAGAACCGTTCCTGGCATGCGTAGACATGGGACCGCATACATCACTATGTATTAGTCCTAAGAGTTCAGTAACTCTTTTTCCGTGTCCACTAAACGGAGCTTTGGTCATTTTTCCTTTGAGACATGAATGGCAAGTATTATAAGATGATAATTCGAACGGATTCAAATAACCATCCTTATGTAACTTAGCCAGTCGTGTCGCATTGATATGACCAAGTCTACAATGCCACAAGTAGGATTCGTTCATATCTGAACTTTTCCTTTTGTGTGTGTTTTGTATATTCAGGACTTTATTCTGATTCAGAATTAATATGCTATTATGTAACGAGCCTGATGCAATCAACTTTTGATCTAGGAATATGTTCATAACATTATCCTTTACTACAAAATTATATCCTTCTTTACTTAATAAAGAAACTGATATAATATTGCACATCATGTTCGGTATATAATAGCACTCATTTAGAATCAGTGTATTACGACTTGGTAATACAAGGTGATATTCGCCAACTGCTTTGGCTGCAATACTTGCACCGTTCCCTACTTGAATGGAATGAACACCTTTTCCCAGTTCTCTACCTTTACGTAGCCCATGTAACAATTTACATATGTGGGATCCTGATCCGGTATCCAATACCCAGGACGTAGGGTGAACTGAGAAACAGTTCTCAATAACTAACACACCTGAAGAAGATGCATCAACATGCATGTTCTTTTGGGCGGCGTGAGAATCCAGATATTCTCCTATTCCCTGTTCAGTCTTATAACTCTTATAAGAAAGAACGAGTCCAACGTTCCCCTGCTCAGTATAATAAGCGGGTTCAGTCAATATATCCATATTATTATCTTGATTATGGCCTGACATGGTCGCTACCTGGAGAGAGAGAGAAGAAAACACTTTAGCGTATGCTCTTGCAAGATTAGATTGGGTATTATCTTATCTAATCAGGATGTCTCCCACTGTTTTTATCAAATCTACCTTCAAACCCTAAAAGGTAAGATTAGCCGGGAATAATTACACCTTACAATTTCGTCAATCTTTCAGCCAGATCAGTGTCGGTACTTTGAGGGAGGTTCCCCGTCCTTTCGCACGGACCTAATTAAAGTAAACCTCATTTTCCCAGAGGCGTAACCTCGTTAACACTTTTCTAGACACCTACTTGAATGACTAATTGTCCTGTGCAAAACTCTCCCAGGAGTAACTCTTACTCGCAGTGGGTATCGGGATCCAACTATCTCATAGAAGGTATGCAATCTCATTGCAAATTTCAACATTTAAAATTCCCAATAATATTTTTACCCCTAGCGTCCCATGACCTTGACGAAGGCCAAACTACCCATAGGGCCCTAGTCAAGTTCAACCCGTTCATTTCTTGATTGAATTAAACCCACCCGTACGACCCTTGACGAAGGCCAAACTACGCCGTACGAATACCCTAATCCAATCGCATCGTATGCTAGCAGATAAGTACTAGTTAGCTACCGTACACTACGCCTTGACGAAGGCCAAACTACCGTAGCACGAATACTAAGTAGTATTTATCTGAAATGACGGAGGGCTACGCAGGTTTTCAGAAAAAACCCTGAGCGTAATGAACTTGATATCGTCGTAGAATCGAGTAGTTTTTGAAAAAGGAGTGTTTTTGAGGCTTTTCTTAGTTTTGCTAAAGAGGTCACTCCCGGTGAAGGGATCTCGGCTCTTTCCTCATCGAATAAGGTGCAGGGTATATCATATATACCACTATGCAAAGCAAAACTATAGCTATCCTTTTATAAAGTTTTGATTCTACAACATCTTTTAGGTTTCTTTTTCTTTTTATTAATCTCATTAATAAAAAATCCCATCAGCTTATGCTTCCTAAGCATCATAGATAAATACGACGTACACTTATGCCATCCGCATTCGCCTCGATGACCCCTCGTGCACCGTTAGGTTAGGTAACTAACGACAGAGCAGGGCAGGGCTAGTTCGGGTGTAAAACATAAGTAACGTCTATATAATATATCATATATACTATATACTGTATCCATCAGAACATATCAAATGATCACATCACATATATCGCAGCAGAAACATAGATATAATGTGGGATATACTAGGACGTCCGTATTTAGTACTTAGCCAATAATAGAAAATACTGATTCCACAGTCGCGATGAATAGCCAAGCCCACACCCTGGACCCCTACAAGAGCGACAAACGACCCTACCAATTCTGGAGTTTAGGAGACCCGGTCTCGACTCCTCGAGATGGCCTCCCACTGAACCCCATAACCCGGTCACCTGTGCTCCCCTCCTTGGGTCCTTCCTAATGCGGAAAAGTAAATAATATACAACACTGGTGGCATCAACCTCAACCTGGAAGTGCCCCAAATAAAAGAATATTACATTACATTTGAATTTACATGAATGAAAATATAAAACTCTCATCTCACATAAAACCCCTAGCTATTCAATCGCGACAATCCTGCACATCATATCTCAGCAACACATAATATCTCATATCATCAACGTAAGTAAGTATGCATACACCGATCGTCGTCGATGTATAGCAACGAAAACCGGCAATACAACTACATACTACACTTACGGTCACAGAAAAGAAAGTGTAAAACTACAATATTTGGAATCCTACAATCACTTTAGACATCATAAATCCGAAATATCACATACTTCGCATTTCATGCCTAACTCTATGAATTCCACATATTGTATCACATTCCAGATAAATAGACATTATTAAACTTTTCGAACAGATAATCAAATACCCAAAATTTCCCAAAGTGCTCAACACTTGAGCGGAGTTTAAATAATCCCAGAATATATCATAGTACCAGTGATCCAGCCGTAGAAGGGTCAAGCCAACGCCTCACATGTGGCACGCCGTACTGCCCCAAACCCGAAGGTTCAAAAGACAGTTCAAGACGGTCACATAATCGAGTTAAGGTTTGTTGTCTTCTCGAGGGTCCACCGCTTAACTTGTATAATTTTTCCGAAAGATTTAAACCCGATAAAAATTCAACACTTGAATGTTTGCCGTGCCGGGAAACAGTGAGTTAATGATATCCGTTCAAATAGTTTAACAGTTTCTAAATATCCGGAAATAAAAACGAATTTAAATATTCCGATCGAATCTACGATTACAAAGCAAACCCCAGAATACTCAACACTTGAGTCAGAATAAAAATACCCATAAAATATATATCACAAAACTAGGAATTTCTGAGAAAAAATTACTCCTTGATCTCCTCATACTGCCGCGGTTCCGCGGCCCAAGCAAGGTACGGCCGCGGTTCCGCGGCGGTTTATACGGATCAGGGGATAATTTTTTTACCGAATTTCTTATTTTTCCTTACTGTATTTTTCAGGTATTTTTAATTCAGAAAAATCCCAGATTTTGAAAAATTTCCAGAGAGGGGGTAAATTTTGTCGGTTCGGGTTCGATCGGAGTTTTAACTTCGTAAACACGTCGCCTAATGCTCTAGCTAGGCACTGATACCACTGTAGGGTTCCTAGGCACACTAGTGAAGGTTCATAAAGCATCAAACATGTCCGAATAAAATTCTACATATGCCGAACAACCCAAGACGGGATCTTTGCTAGATTATTAGGGTTTAGCATGCAAGATAACAACTTTTTATCTAAGTGTGAGGGATTACAACCTTTGTAGTCTGCTCCTTCGCTTCACAAGCTCTGAGTAGAAGTCCCTTTGCCGCGATCCACGATCTCCCGGACTCAAGAGAGGCTCCACGACTCGAACGATCCATGCTAGCTTGAAGTGTTCCGAATTTCCGATGATCTACGTCGAAGCTGCAAAAACCCAAGCTTTCTCACTCTATAGAGATGAACACCCTAATCTCATGGGCTAGATGTAATGAGGATGAGGGAGTAGTATTTATGCTTTCTTTTTAATTCACTTTCTCACAATTTATCATCACCAAAAGAATTTCTAGTAAGCTTTTTCTTTTTAACTCAAGAGAGAAGAAGATGATAATGAAAAGATAATTCCTTTTGTGATGAATAGAAAAGAAATGTATATGATTGATTATAGAACCATGGTCAAGGATGATAGGCTAAGAGTTTATAGAGAATAAACTAGGGTTAGGGTTTGGTTAGGTTAAAGATAAAGATCAACCATAATATCTTAACCAAGACAAAATAGAATCCTTCTAGAATGAACTTGAAAGAGCTAACCCTAATCAAACCCTAATCCCTCATTATGATCCTTAAACATGTTTAATAATAAATCATATCATGTTACAATAATATATATCACATATATATTATATATTTGCAACAAAAGAAAATAATACATTTAACATATGTCGCATATATATCAATGTATTAATCCGGTGAGAAAATGAAATAATAAAGCGAGCCAATATTAGATAATGTAATACAATATATCATATATATTATTATACATTAAATCATCGAATCAACACTTGATCCAACGATCCGGCTATATCGAATATAACCGGCTAATATATCATGTACCGATTCATCGAATCAACACTTGATCCGATGTCCCGATTCATATCTAAATATCGTGAGAATATAATACGGTATCTCATATCGCATTATCCTCGGTCCTGCACATATCACATATGTGCCTCTACTCCGTTTTGCCTGAGCCAAGAAACCTCTGTGTAGGACTCTAAAGAATCGTCAATACGCCGGTAGCAGGTGATGATCATATCAAACACCCATAAGCTGCAAGCGGTCAGCTAAACGTAACAGCCACCCAGGTATTGAGCGATTAGAAGATCAACAAGCTAGCCTGTCCGTTCTCCTGTGAATTCAATCAGTAACACTCCCGTACAGTCCGGTCTGTTCGTCTGATATGTCGCGTATCAAGTCTAGGGGTGGTATACGTCAGACCCCAGTAACCGATAAGTCGTGTCGATGTGAGGCTCATAACAGGTCGAGATACTACCGGTAACACTTACCATTATATCTCTATATCAGCCCTGGCCAGGGACTTCCAGTTATAGCCAATCGAACACAGCACAACATCAACTCCCTATACCGGGAGAGACGAATCCCCTCCTATCGCTCATTGCCTCCATGTGATTCGGGACTGTACCCAAAAGCCACCGTTTTGCACGCCCTCGTGGACGTGGTAAGGTGGAAATCAAAGCACAGTGGGAATCACACAAGACTCTATGACGATCTCGGGTCTACAGACTACCCTGTACCAGTGTTACCGGAGAACTACCATCTGACGTGTGGTATATCATCATCTGGGAGTTCTCGGCGAGTCCGTCCAGTGTACCCAGTCTCCACTGAGCACCCGTACACCATCCTTGATGTCAAACACCGATAGATATGGCATCATCCATCGCCCATCATATGGGTCAAGATGCGTATACGCTAGTCTACTCTGGTGTATCGATGCCCTGTCTCGATATACCCTCGACTAGGAGCATTTATAGGATGTACTCATCGACTACCGTGGCCCCACTAGTATGATCTCATCATAATCCCAGTAGTCGAGTACAGATCCTAAGGGCTTTATCAACATGTGAGAGAAAGACAGTAAACCAATACAAGTCAACATGTTAAGATAAAGTGAAACCAAATAGCATACTATCATGACGAGCAAGAAAGTCCTCTCCGTATATATCCAAGCATCCATCATAATATACATCATATGTACAACATTGGCCTCTAGGGCATATACATAACTAACAATCTCCCACTTGCACTAAGGCCAGCTGCTGTAGTATCTCATACCTAGCATCCCGAATAATCTCTCAAACTGTATCTGGGGAATGGCCTTCGTGAGTGGATTCACAGTGTTGTCCTTCGTATCTACTCTCCTGACCTCGATCTCCCAGCGATCAACTATCTCCCTGATCAGGTGATACCGCCTCAGAATATGTCTGGATTTCTGATGGGATCTGGGTTCCTTGGCTAAAGCCACAGCTCCATTGTTATCGCAATACAGAGGTATTGGATGTACAATGGATGGAACCACACCAAGTTCAGTGATGAACTTCTTCATCCAGACAGCCTCTTTGGCAGCATCGTTGGCAGCGATGTATTCAGCCTCCATCGCCGAGTCTGCAACGGTATCCTGTTTGGTACTTTTCCAACATACCGCCCCTCCATTGAGGGTAAAGACAAATCCTGAGTTCGACTTATAGTCGTCCTTATCACTTTGGAAGCTGGAATCGGTAAAGGACTCCACCCGGAGTTCTCCGTTACCATACACCAAGAACATAACTCTAGTCCTTCACAAGTACTTGAGAATGTTCTTCACAGCTGTCCAGTCACTCTCTCCAGGATCTGCTTGATACCGACTCACTACACTTAGTGAGTATGCTACATCGGGTCTGGTACATAGCATCGCATACATGATAGAGCCTACTGCCGAAGCATAGGGTATCCCTTACATGCGAGCTCTCTCCAAATCAGTCTTGGGAGACATCTCTTTAGAGAGAGTGAGTCCAGAGATCATGGGTTGGTTCCCACGTTTGGATTCTTCCATACTAAACCTCTTTAGTATGGTGTCAATGTACCTGGATTGGGACAATTCCAATATCCGTTTGGATCTATCTCTATAGATCCTAATCCCCAATATACATGAGGCATCACCTAGATCTTTCATTGAGAATCTTTGTGATAAGAAGAGCTTGACTGATTGCAGCATAGGAATATCATTTCCTATCAAGAGTATGTCATCCACGTACAGTACGAGGAAGACTACCTTACTCTCTGCGACCTTCTTATAGATACAAGGTTCATCTATGTTTTTGATGAAGTTAAACTCTTTGACTACAACATCAAAACAGATGTTCCAACTCCGCGATGCTTGCTTTAACCCATAAATGGATTTAAGCAGTTTGCACACCTTTCCGCTGCTCCCACTATCTACGAAGCCCTCTGGATGAGTCATGTACACGCACTCTTCTAAATCACCATTTAGAAAGGCGGTCTTAACATCCATTTGCCAGATTTCGTAGTCATGGTATGCAGCAATGGCAAGTAAGATCCGGATGGACTTAAGCATAGCCACTGGAGAAAAGGTTTAGTCATAATCCACACCTGGTCGTTGACGAAAACCCTTTGCAATAAGTCTAGCTTTGAAAGTCTCAACTTTTCCATCTACACCAAATTTCTTCTTAAAGATCCACTTGCTCCCAATGGGTTTTACCCCTTCAGGAGCGTTTTCCAAAGTCCATACTTTGTTGGTGTACATGGATTCCATCTTAGATTGCATTGCATCACGCCATTTCACAGAGTCACCACTCGTGATGGCCTGCTCGAAACTAGTCGGGTCATCATCTTCCATGATGCAATCCTCGCTTCCACCATCAATGAGAAAACCGTAGTATCTCTCAGGTGGATGAGAAACCCTACTAGATCGGCGGAGAGGCTGGGGTTCGTCGGGTACTACTGAATCCTCTGGTTCCACTAAATCATCTGTCGTGGTTTGTGTCGCTGGAACCTCTTCCAGTTCTACCTCATTGCCATCAATTTCTTTCATAAGAAAACCCTTTTCTAAAAAAGTGGCATGTCGAGAAACAAACACTTTTTGTTCCTCGGAGTGGTAGAAGATATACCCTCGCGAATGTTTGGGATATCCAATAAACTTACATAAGACAGATCTTGCCTCGAGCTTGTCCGGATTTTGTGTTTTGATATAGGATGGACAACCCCATATCTTAATATACATAAGAGATGGTCTCTTCCCTTTCCATATCTCATATGGAGTGGTAGGCACTGATTTGGTAGGAACCATATTCAATAGGTGTATGGCTGTCTCAAGCGTATACCCCCAGAAGGAAATAGGCAACTCAGCCTCGCTCATCATGGAGCGCACCATATCTAATAGGGTGCGATTCCTTCGTTCCGATATACCACTGTGCTGTGGTGTATATGGAGGAGTAAGCTGAGAGAGAATCCCATTCTCTTTTAGATAATCTAGGAACTCACTGCTTAAGTATTCACCTCCTCGATCAGATCGAAGAATTTTAATACTTTTTCCCGTTTGGTTCTCTACTTCGTGCTTATATTCTCTGAATTTCTCAAAAGCTTCAGACTTTTGTTTCATCAGAAACACATGTCCGTATCTAGAGAGATCGTCAGTGAACGTAATGAAGTAGGAAGAACCGTTCCTGGCATGCGTAGACATGGGACCGCATACATCACTATGTATTAGTCCTAAGAGTTCAGTAACTCTTTCTCCGTGTCCACTAAACGGAGCTTTGGTCATTTTTCTTTTGAGACATGAATGGCAAGTATCATAAGATGATAATTCGAACGGATTCAAATAACCATCCTTATGTAACTTAGCCAGTCTTGTCGCATTGATATGACCAAGTCTACAATGCCACAAGTAGGATTCGTTCATATCTGAACTTTTCCTTTTGTGTGTGTTTTGTATATTCAGGACTGTATTCTGATTCAGAATGAATATGCCATTATGTAACGAGCCTGATGCAATCGAGTTTAGATCAAGGAATATGTTCATAACATTATCCTTTACTACAAAATTATATCCTTCTTTACTTAATAAAGAAACTGATATAATATTGCACATCATGTTCGGTATATAATAGCACTCATTTAGAATCAGTGTATCACGACTTGGTAATACAAGGTGATATTCGCCAACTGCTTTGGCTGCAATACTTGCACCGTTCCCTACTTGAACGGAATGATCACCTTTTCCCAGTTCTCTACCTTTACGTAGCCCAAGTAAAAATTTACATATGTGGGATCCTGATCCAGTATCCAATACCCAGGACGTAGGGTGAACTGAGAAACAGTTCTCAATAACTAACACACCTGAAGAAGATGCATCAACATGCATGTTCTTTTGGGCGGCGTGAAAATCCAGATATTCTCCTATTCCCTGTTCACTCTTATAACTCTTATAAGATAGAACGAGTCCAACGTTCCCCTGCTCAGTATAATAAGCGGGTTCAGTCAATACATCCATATTATTATCTTGATTATGGCCTGACATGGTCGCTACCTGAAAAGAGAGAGAAGAAAACACTTTAGCGTATGCTCTTGCAAGATTAGATTGGGTATTATCTTATCTAATCAGGATGTCTCCCACTGTTTTTATCAAATCTACCTTCAAACCCTAAAAGGTAAAATTAGCCGCGATTAATTACACCTTACAATTTCGTCAATCTTTCAGCCAGATCAGTGTCGGTACTTTGAGGGAGGTTCCCCGTGCTTTCGCACGGACCTAATTAAAGTAAACCTCATTTTCCCAGAGGCTTAACCTCGTTAACACTTTTCTAGACACCTACTTGAATGACTAATTGTCCTGTGCAAAACTCTCCCAGGAGTAACTCTTACTCGCAGTGGGTATCGGGATCCAACTATCTCATAGAAGGTATGCAATCTCATTGCAAATTTCAACATTTGAAATTCCCAATAATATTTTTACCCCCAGCGTCCCATGACCTTGACGAAGGCCAAACTACCCATAGGGCGCTAGTCAAGTTCAACCCGTTCATTTCTTGATTAAATTAAACCCACCCGTACGACCCTTGACGAAGGCCAAACTACGCCGTACGAATACCCTAATCCAATCGCATCGTATGCTAGCATTTAAGTACTAGTTAGCTACCGTACACTACGCCTTGACGAAGGCCAAACTCCCGTAGCACGAATACTAAGTAGTATTTATCTGAAATGACGGAGGGCTACGCAGGTTTTCAGAAAAAACCCTAAGCGTAATGAACTTGATAACGTCGTAGAATCGAGTAGTTTTTGAAAAAGGAGTGTTTTTGAGGCTTTTCTTAGTTTTGCTAAAGAGGTCACTCCCGGTGAAGGGATCTCGGCTCTTTCCTCATCGAATAAGGTGCAGGGTATATCATATATACCATTATGCAAAGCAAAACAGTAGCTACCCTTTTATAAAGTTTTGATTCTACAACATCTTTTAGGTTTCTTTTTCTTTTTATTAATCTCATTAATAAAAAATCCCATCAGCTTATGCTTCCTAAGCATCACAGATAAATACGACGTACACTTATGCCATCCGCATTCGCCTCGATGTCCCCTCGTGCACCGTTAGGTTAGGTAACTAACGACAGAGCAGGGCAGGGCTGGTGCGGGTGTAAAACATAAGTAACGTCTATATAATATATCATATATACTATATACTGTATCCATCAAAACATATCAAATGATCACATCACAGATATCGCAGCAGAAACATAGATATAATGTGGGATATACTAGGACGTCCGTATTTAGTACTTAGCCAATAATAGAAAATACGGATTCCACAGTCGCGATGAATAGCCAAGCCCACACCCTGGACCCCTATGAGAGCGGCAAGCGACCCTACCAATTCTGGAGTTTAGGAGACCCGGTCTCGACTCCTCGAGATGGCCTCCCACTGAACCCCATAACCCGGTCACCTGTGCTCCCCTCCTTGGGTCCTTCCTAATGCGGAAAAGTAAATAATATACAACACTGGTGGCATCAACCTCAACCTGGAAGTGCCCCAAATAAAAGAATATTACATTACATTTGAATTTACATGAATGAAAGTATAAAACTCTCATCTCACATAAAACCCCCGGCAATTCAATCGCGACAATCCTGCACATCATATCTCGGCAACACATAATATCTCATATCATCAACGTAAGTAAGTATGCATACACCGATCTTCGTCGATGTATAGCAACGAAAACCGGCAATACAACTACATACTACACTTACGGTCACAGAAAAGAAAGTGTAAAACTACAATATTTGGAATCCACAATCACTTTAGACATCATAAATCCGAAATATCACATACTTTGCATTTCATGCCTAACTCTATGAATTCCACACATTGTATCACATTCCAGATAAATAGACAGTATTAAACTTTTCGAACAGATAATCAAATACCCAAAATTTCCCAAAGTGCTCAACACTTGAGCGGAGTTCAAATAATCCCAGAATATGTCATAGTACCAGTGATCCAGCCGTAGAAGGGTCAAGCCAACGCCTCACATGTGGCACGCCGTACTGCCCCAAACCCGAAGGTTCAAAAGATAGTTCAAGACGGTCACATAATCGAGTTAAGGTTTGTTGTCTTCTAGAGGGTCCACCGCTTAACTTGTACAATTTTTCCGAAAGATTTAAACCCGATAAAAATTCAACACTTGAAAGTTTGCCGTGCCGGGAAACAGTGAGTTAATGATATCCGTTCAAATAGTTTAACAGTTTCTAAATTCCGGAAATAAAAACGAATTTAAATATTCCGATCAAATCTACGATTACAAAGCAAACCCCAGAATACTCAACACTTGAGTCAGAATAAAAATACCCATAAAATATATATCACAAAACTAGGAATTTCTGTGAAAAAATTACTCCTTGATCTCCTCATACTGCCGTGGTTCCGCGGCCCAAGCAAGGTACGGCCGCGGTTCCGCGGCGGTTTATACGGATCAGGGGATAATTTTTTTACCGAATTTCTTATTTTTCCTTGCTGTATTTTTCAGGTATTTTTAATTCAGAAAAATCCCAGATTTTGAAAAATTTCCAGAGAGGGGGTAAATTTTGTCGGTTCGGGTTCGATCGGAGTTTTAACTTCGTAAACACGTCGCCTAATGCTCTAGCTAGGCTCTGATACCACTGTAGGGTTCCTAGGCACACTAGTGAAGGTTCATAAAGCATCAAACATGTCCGAATAAAATTCTACATGTGCCGAACAACCCAAAGACAGGATCTTTGCTAGATTATTAGGGTTTAGCATGCAAGATAACAACTTTTTATCTAAGTGTGAGGGATTACAACTTTTGTAGTCTGCTCCTTCGCTTCACAAGCTCCGAGTAGAAGTCCCTTTGCAGCGATCCACGATCTCCCGGACTCAAGAGAGGCTCCACGACTCGAACGATCCATGCTAGCTTGAAGTGTTCCGAATTTCCGATGATCTACGTCGAAGTTGCAAAAACCCAAGCTTTCTCACTCTATAGAGATGAACACCCTAATCTCATGGGCTAGATGAAATGAGGATGATGGAGTAGTATTTATGCTTTCTTTTTAATTCACTTTCTCACAATTTATCATCACCAAAAGAATTTCTAGTAAGCTTTTTCTTTTTAACTCAAGAGAGAAGAAGATGATAATGAAAAGATAATTCCTTTTGTGATGAATAGAAAAGAAATGTATATGATTGATTATAGAACCATGGTCAAGGATGATAGGCTAAGAGTTTGTAGAGAATAAACTAGGGTTAGGGTTTGGTTAGGTTAAAGATAAAGATCAACCATAATATCTTAACCAAGACAAAATAGAATCCTTCTAGAATGAACTTGAAAGAGCTAACCCTAATCAAACCCTAATCCCTCATTATGATCCTTAAACATGTTTAATAATAAATCATATCATGTTACAATAATATATATCACATATATATTATATATTTGCAACAAAAGAAAATAATATATTTAACATATGTCGCATATATATCAATGTATTAATCCGGTGAGAAAATGAAATAATAAAGCGAGCCAATATTAGATAATGTAATACAATATATCATATATATTATTATACATTAAATCATCGAATCAACACTTGATCCAACGATCCGGCTATATCGAATATAACCGGCTAATATATCATGTACCGATTCATCGAATCAACACTTGATCCGATGTCCCGATTCATATCTAAATATCGCGAGAATATAATACGGTATCTCATATCGCATTATCCTCGGTCCTGCACATATCACATATGTGCCTCTACTCCGTTTTGCCTGAGCCAAGAAACCTCTGTGTAGGACTCTAAAGAATCGTCAATACGCCAATAGCAGGTGATGATCATATCAAACACCCACAAGCTGCAAGCGGTCAGCTAAACGTAACAGCCACCCAGGTATTGAGCGATTAGAAGATCAACAAGCTAGCCTGTCCGTTCTCCTGTGAATTCAATCAGTAACACTCCCGTACAGTCCGGTCTGTTCGTCTGATATGTCGCGTATTAAGTCTTGGGGTGGTAAACGTCAGACCCCAGTAACCGATAAGTCGTGTCGATGTGAGGCTCATAACAGGTCGAGATACTACCGGTAACACTTACCATTATATCTCTATATCAGCCCTGGCCAGGGACTTCCAGTTATAGCCAATCGAACACAGCACAACATCAACTCCCTATACCGGGAGAGACGAATCCCCTCCTATCGCTCATTGCCTCCATGTGATTCGGGACTGTATCCAAAAGCCACCGTTTTGCACGCCCTCGTCGACGTGGTAAGGTGGAAATCAAAGCACAGTGGGAATCACACAAGACTCTATGACAATCTCGGGTCTACAGACTACCCTGTACCAGTGTTACCGGAGAACTGCCATCTGACGTGTGGTATATCACCATTTGGGAGTTCTCGGCGAGTCCGTCCAGTGTACCCAGTCTCCACTGAGCACCCGTACACCATCCTTGATGTCAAACACCGATGGATATGGGATCATCCATCGCCCATCATATGGGTCAAGATGCGTATACGCTAGTCTACTCTGGTGTATCGATGCCCTGTCTCGATATACCCTCGACTAGGAGCATTTATAGGATGTACTCATCGACTACCGTGGCCCCACTAGTATGATCTCATCATAATCCCAGTAGTCGAGTACAGATCCTAAGGGCTTTATCAACATGTGAGAGAAAGACAGTAAACCAATACAAGTCAACATGTTAAGATAAAGTGAAACCAAATAGCATACTATCATGACGAGCAAGAAAGTCCTCTCCGTATATATCCAAGCATCCATCATAATATACATCATATGTACAACAATGGCCTCTAGGGCATATACATAACTAACAATCTCCCACTTGCACTAAGGCCAGCTGCTGTAGTATCTCATACCTAGCATCCCGAATAATCTCTCAAACTGTATCTGGGGAATGGCCTTCGTGAGTGGATTCACAGTGTTGTCCTTCGTATCTACTCTCCTGACCTCGATCTCCCGGCGATCAATTATCTCCCTGATCAGGTGATACCGCTTCAGAATATGTCTGGATTTATGATGGGATCTGGGTTCCTTGGCTAAAGCCACAGCTCCATTGTTATCGCAATACAGAGGTATTGGATGTACAATGGATGGAACCACACCAAGTTCAGTGATGAACTTCTTCATCCAGACAGCCTCTTTGGCAGCATCGTTGGCAGCGATGTATTCAGCCTCCATCGTCGAGTCTGCAACGGTATCCTGTTTGGAACTTTTCCAATATACCGCCCCTCCATTGAGGGTAAAGACAAATCCCGAGTGCGACTTATAGTCGTCCTTATCACTTTGGAAGATGGAATCGGTAAAGGACTCCACCCGGAGTTCTCCGTTACCATACACCAAGAACATATCTCTATTCCTTCGCAAGTACTTGAGAATGTTCTTCACAGCTGTCCAGTGAATCTCTCCAGGATCTGCTTGATACCGACTCACTACACTTAGTGAGTATGCTACATCGGGTCTGGTACATAGCATCGCATACATGATAGAGCCTACTGCCGAAGCATAGGGTATCCCTTGCATGCGAGCTCTCTCCAAATCAGTCTTGGGAGACATCTCTTTGGAGAGAGTGAGTCCAGAGATTATGGGTTGGTTCCCACGCTTGGATTCTTCCATACTAAACCTCTTTAGTATGGTGTCAATGTACCTGGATTGGGACAATCCCAATGTCCGTTTGGATCTATCTCTATAGATCCTAATCCCCAATATACATGAGGCATCACCTAGATCTTTCATTGAGAATCTTTGTGATAAGAAGAGCTTGACTGATTGCAGCATAGGAATATCATTTCCTATCAAGAGTATGTCATCCACGTACAGTACGAGGAAGACTACCTTACTCTCTGCGACCTTCTTATAGATACAAGGTTCATCTATGTTTTTGATGAAGTCAAACTCTTTGACTACAACATCAAAACAGATGTTCCAACTCCGCGATGCTTGCTTTAACCCATAAATGGATTTAAGCAGTTTGCACACCTTTCCGCTGCTCCCACTATCTACGAAACCCTCTGGCTGAGTCATGTACACGCACTCTTCTAAATCACCATTTAGAAAGGCGGTCTTAACATCCATTTGCCAGATTTCATAGTCATGGTATGCAGCAATGGCAAGTAAGATCCGGATGGACTTAAGCATAGCCACTGGAGAAAAGGTTTCGTCATAATCCACACCTGGTCGTTGACGAAAACCCTTTGCAACAAGTCTAGCTTTGAAAGTCTCAACTTTTCCATCTACACCAAATTTCTTCTTAAAGATCCACTTGCTCCCAATGGGTTTTACCCCTTCAGGAGCGTTTTCCAAAGTCCATACTTTGTTGGTGTACATGGATTCCATCTTAGATCGCATTGCATCCAGCCATTTCACAGAGTCACCACTCGTGATGGCCTGCTCGAAACTAGTCGGGTCATCATCTTCCATGATGCAATCCTCGCTTCCACCATCAATGAGAAAACCGTAGTATCTCTCAGGTGGATGAGAAACCCTACTAGATCGGCGGAGAGGCTGGGGTTCGTCGGGTACTACTAAATCCTCTGGTTCCACTAAATCATCTGTCGTGGTTTGTGTCGCTGGAACCTCTTCCAGTTCTACCTCATTGCCATCAATTTCTTTCATAAGAAAACCCTTTTCTAAAAAAGTGGAATGTCGAGAAACAAACACTTTTTGTTCCTCGGAGTGGTAGAAGATATTGTTAGTGTATATGCCCTAGAGGCCATTACTGTATCATACTAGTTTGTATATTACTTAATGGAAGCTTGGGATATTCACCTTGTATATACAATCTTGCTCAAAATAGTAGTATGCTACTTGGTTTGTTTATACTTCAATGTGTACATGTGTTTATTTTATTATATCGCCTATACACATTAGTGGAGCCCTTAGGATCTTTGCTTGATTACCAGCGTTGTGATGGCAGTCACACTAGTGGGGCTGGGTAATCTATAAGCACATCCTTATGCAGGTCCCTGGTCGCAGGACTATCGAGACAGGGCATCGATACTCCGGAGTAGACTAGCGCATGCGCTTCTCATCCCAGTGTGGGAGACGGTCTATCCCACAGCCGTCGGTACGTCGTACTTGAGATAGTATGCGGGTGCTCGTTGGGTTACGAGTACACTGGACAGGACTCATCGGGAACTGACTAGTTGGTATTATGCCTATCGTCAGTTATCAGTTCCCAGGTGACATGAGTACAGCTTAGTCCGCTGACTTGACACTGTCACTTCGCCTCGAGTGTGTTCCCACTGTACTTTGATTACTACCTTACCACGGCTCAAAGGAGTCGTGCAAACAGGTGGTAGTTGGGTGCGGTCCCGAAGCACTTGGAGGCAGTGACGGTTAGACAGGATTCGTCTCTCCCGGTATTGGGGGTTGACATCGCGCTGTGTCTAGGAGAGCCATTACACGAGTAGTCCCTGGCCAGGGCAAACGAGATATACTGGTAGGCTTCCAGTGTTATCTCAGGGTGTTTTAGGCTTCACCCCGACACGACTTGTACCGCTATTGGGGGACTGACGTTTACCGCCCCCTAGGCCCGCCATGCGATGTATCAGACGAACAGACCGGACTGTACGGAGAATGTCACATTTAGGCTCAGTAGGAGTTCAGATAGGTTTCGCCTCGTCAGTCTTCTTGTCGGCATCTACCTGGGGATCGTTACGCACAGCTAGTGCCGCTTGCGGTCTGTGGTTAAACCCACTGCCAGCGTAGTGTCGAGTCTTTAGAGTCCCACACAGAAAGCTATTCGCCTTTAGGCAAAAGAGTAGAGGTTGCATGGTTTTGCGACAGGTCGTATGGTTTTGCGACAGGGTTTGGTCACATCCGTGCACTTATGCACATACAATGTTCGGACAGTTTACACTAGCGGGCTTTGGTTTAAGCCAGATCCTAGTGTACCTTTTGGGATTGGATTTATCCAGTATGCATCCGTGTTCCTCGGAACGCGGATGCGGGTGTGTATGCACAGTTGACGGAGAGACAGAGGCAGAGGATTCTCATTAGGGTTGTTGACCGTTGACCGTTGACTATTGACTTTTTGCTCAACCCTAATGAGAATATGATATATGATTAATAATTATATTAATTAAGTATTATGGTGACATGGTTGTTGAGGGATTGACTTTGTTGACTTGTTGACTTTTGTTGACTTGTTGACTTTGTTGACCGGTTGACTAGGCTTGACTAGTTGACCATCATGATAACTATAGCTATCATTTCATGGCAAAGACTTTTGCTTGCTTGCTCTTTTGTGCAAAATGAGTGCATGAAATGATATGGCTATGGTTGCTTAAACCATCACATAATACTTGATTGATATGAGGTGTTATGATTGTTTTGGATTATGAGAGCCAAATGAGAAAAGTCTTCTCTCATTCTTTCATGCTCATTCTCTCTCTTGTTCTTGAGCTCTCATCTCCTCCTCTTGCTCTCCCTCTCTTGACTCTATGGTTCACTTGTCTCATGAGTTGAGAACCAAGAACCATAGATAAAATCCCATACAAACTCTTTTCTACTCACTCTAGTTCATAAGGTTTAGCAAACCGAGTGAACTAGTTTCTTCAAAGTTCGAAGAAGGAGCCAAAGGTTGAAGCTTTCAGGTGGATCTATCTTCGGCGCAAGGAGACGACGGGGAGAAGCCGATTTGGACGACCATCGAAGCTTGAAGACGAAGGAGTTCGAGAAAAAGAAAGGTATAACCCCCTAACCGAGTAGTTAGCAACTCGTAGTTAGGTTGTTAGTTAGAACTTTAACAAATATCCGGTTTTGAGTCCATGTTACCACCACTAAGAAAATTGTTTTTCACCAAATTCCGCATGCCCGAAAGTACCGGGAGAGGTAGCATGGACTTACAGATATACCCTCGCGAATGTTTGGGATATCCCAATAAACTTACATAAGACAGATCTTGCCTCGAGCTTGTCCTGATTTTGTCTTTTGACATAGGCTGGACAACCCCATATCTTAATATACATAAGAGATGGTCTCTTCCCTTTCCATATCTCATATGGAGTGGTAGGCACTGATTTGGTAGGAACCATATTCAATAGGTGTATGGCTGTCTCAAGCGTATACCCCCAGAAGGAAATAGGCAACTCAGCCTCGCTCATCATGGAGCGCACCATATCTAATAGGGTGCGATTCCTTCGTTCCGATATACCGTTGTGCTGTGGTGTATATGGAGGAGTAAGCTGAGAGAGAATCCCATTCTCTTTTAGATAATCTAGGAACTCACTGCTTAAGTATTCACCTCCTCGATCAGATTGAAGAATTTTAATACTTTTGCCCGTTTGGTTCTCTACTTCGTGCTTATATTCTCTGAATTTCTCAAAAGCTTCAGACTTTTGTTTCATCAGAAACACATGTCCGTATCTAGTTAGATCGTCAGTGAACGTAATGAAGTAGGAAGAACCGTTCCTGGCATGCGTAGACATGGGACCGCATACATCACTATGTATTAGTCCTAAGAGTTCAGTAACTCTTTCTCCGTGTCCACTAAACGGAGCTTTGGTCATTTTTCCTTTGAGACATGAATGGCAAGTATCATAAGATGATAATTCGAACGGATTCAAATAACCATCCTTATGTAACTTAGCCAGTCTTGTCGCATTGATATGACCAAGTCTACAATGCCACAAGTAGGATTCGTTCATATCTGAACTTTTCCTTTTGTGTGTGTTTTGTATATTCAGGACTGTATTCTGATTCAGAATGAATATGCCATTATGTAACGAGCCTGATGCAATCGAGTTTTGATCTAGGAATATGTTCATAGCATTATCCTTTACTACAAAATTATATCCTTCTTTACTTAATAAAGAAACTGATATAATATTGCACATCATGTTCGGTATATAATAGCACTCATTTAGAATCAGTGTATTACGACTTGGTAATACAAGGTGATATTCGCCAACTGCTTTGGCTGCAATACTTGCACCGTTCCCTACTTGAACGGAATGATCACCTTTTCCCAGTTCTCTACCTTTACGTAGCCCATGTAACAATTTACATATGTGGGATCCTGATCCGGTATCCAATACCCAGGACGTAGGGTGAACTGAGAAACAGTTCTGAATAACTAACACACCTGAAGAAGATGCATCAAAATGCATGTTCTTTTGGGCGGCATGAGAATCCAGATATTCTCCTCTTCCCTGTTCAGTCTTATAACTCTTATAAGAAAGAACGAGTCCAACGTTCCCCTGCTCAGTATAATAAGCGGGTTCAGTCAATACATCTATATTATTATCTTGATTATGGCCTGACATGGTCGCTACCTGGAGAGAGAGAGAAGAAAACACTTTAGCGTATGCTCTTGCAAGATTAGATTGGTTATTATCTTATCTAATCAAGATGTCTCCCACTGTTTTTA
Source organism: Agapanthus africanus (assembly GCA_030015575.1). NCBI lineage: Eukaryota > Viridiplantae > Streptophyta > Magnoliopsida > Asparagales > Amaryllidaceae > Agapanthus > Agapanthus africanus. The sequence goes on along the minus strand of JASDDO010000001.1, from coordinate 450,733,281 downwards.
TCAAATCTACCTTCAAACCCTAAAAGGTAAGATTAGCCGGGATTAATTACACCTTACAATTTTGTCAACCTTTCAGCCAGATCAGTGTCGGTACTTTGAGGGAGGTTCCCCGTGCTTTCGCACGGACCTAATTAAAGTAAACCTCATTTTCCCAGAGGCGTAACCTCGTTAACACTTTTCTAGACACCTACTTGAATGACTAATTGTCCTGTGCAAAACTCTCCCAGGAGTAACTCTTACTCGCAGTGGGTATCGGGATCCAACTATCTCATAGAAGGTATGCAATCTCATTGCAAATTTCAACATTTGAAATTCCCAATAATATTTTTACCCATAGCGTCCCATGACCTTGACGAAGGCCAAACTACCCATAGGGCGCTAGTCAAGTTCAACCCGTTCATTTCTTGATTGAATTAAACCCACCCGTACGACCCTTGACGAAGGCCAAACTACGCCGTACGAATACCCTAATCCAATCGCATCGTATGCTAGCAGATAAGTACTAGTTAGCTACCGTACACTATGCCTTGACGAAGGCCAAACTACCGTAGCACGAATACTAAGTAGTATTTATCTGAAATGACGGAGGGCTACGCAGGTTTTCAGAAAAAACCCTGAGCGTAATGAACTTGATATCGTCGTAGAATCGAGTAGTTTTTGAAAAAGGAGTGTTTTTGAGGCTTTTCTTAGTTTTGCTAAAGAGGTCACTCCCGGTGAAGGGATCTCGGCTCTTTCCTCATCGAAGAAGGTGCAGGGTATATCATATATACCACTATGCAAAGCAAAACTGTAGCTACCCTTTTATAAAGTTTTGATTCTACAACATCTTTTATGTTTCTTTTTCTTTTTATTAATCTCATTAATAAAAAATCCCATCAGCTTATGCTTCCTAAGCATCACAGATAAATATGACGTACACTTATGCCATCCGCATTCGCCTCGATGTCCCTTCGTGCACCGTTAGGTTAGGTAACTAACAACAGAGCAGGGCAGGGCTAGTGCGGGTGTAAAACATAAGTAACGTCTATATAATATATCATATATACTATATACTGTATCCATCAGAACATATCAAATGATCACATCACAGATATCGCAGCAGAAACATAAATATAATGTGGGATATACTAGGACGTCCGTATTTAGTACTTAGCCAATAATAGAAAATACGGATTCCACAGTCGCGATGAATAGCCAAGCCCACACCCTGGACCCCTACGAGAGCGGCAAGAGACCCTACCAATTCTGGAGTTTAGGAGACCCGGTCTCGACTTCTCGAGATGGCCTCCCACTGAACCCCATAACCCGGTCACCTGTGCTCCCCTCCTTGGGTCCTTCCTAATGTGGAAAAGTAAATAATATACAACACTGGTGGCATCAACCTCAACCTGGAAGTGCCCCAAATAAAAGAATATTACATTACATTTGAGTTTACATGAATGAAAATATAAAACTCTCATCTCACATAAAACCCCCGGCTATTCAATCGCGACAATCCTGCACATCATATCTCAGCAACACATAATATCTCATATCATCAACGTAAGTAAGTATGCATACACCGATCTTCGTCGATGTATAGCAACGAAAACCGGCAATACAACTACATACTACACTTACGGTCACAGAAAAGAAAGTGTAAAACTACAATATTTGGAATCCACAATCACTTTAGACATCATAAATCCGAAATATCACATACTTCGCATTTCATGCCTAACTCTATGAATTCCACATATTGTATCACATTCCAGATAAATAGACAGTATTAAACTTTTCGAACAGATAATCAAATACCCAAAATTTCCCAAAGTGCTCAACACTTGAGCGGAGTTCAAATAATCCCAGAATATGTCATAGTACCAGTGATCCAGCCGTAGAAGGGTCAAGCCAACGCCTCACATGTGGCACGCCGTACTGCCCCAAACCCGAAGGTTCAAAAGACAGTTCAAGAATGTCACATAATCGAGTTAAGGTTTGTTGTCTTCTAGAGGGTCCACCGCTTAACTTATACAATTTTTCCGAAAGATTTAAACCCGATAAAAATTCAACACTTGGAAGTTTGCCGTGCCGGGAAACAGTGAGTTAATGATATCCGTTCAAATAGTTTAACAGTTTCTAAATATCCGGAAATAAAAACGAATTTAAATATTCCGATCGAATCTACGATTACAAAGCAAACCCCAGAATACTCAACACTTGAGTCAGAATAAAAATACCCATAAAATATATATCACAAAACTAGGAATTTCTGTGAAAAAATTACTCCTTGATCTCCTCATACTACCGCGGTTCCGCGGCCCAAGCAAGGTACGGCCGCGGTTCCGCGGCGGTTTATACGGATCAGGGGATAATTTTTTTACCGAATTTCTTATTTTTCCTTGCTGTATTTTTCAGGTATTTTTAATTCAGAAAAATCCCAGATTTTGAAAAATTTCCAGAGAGGGGGTAAATTTTGTCGGTTCGGGTTCGATCGGAGTTTTAACTTCGTAAACACGTCGCCTAATGCTCTAGCTAGGCTCTGATACCACTGTAGGGTTCCTAAGCACACTAGTGAAGGTTCATAAAGCATCAAACATGCCCGAATAAAATTCTACATGTGCCGAACAACCCAAAGACGGGATCTTTGCTAGATTATTAGGGTTTAGCATGCAAGATAACAACTTTTTATCTAAGTGTGAGGGATTACAACCTTTGTAGTCCGCTCCTTCGCTTCACAAGCTTCGAGTAGAAGTCCCTTTGCCGCGATCCACGATCTCCCGGACTCAAGAGAGGCTCCACGACTCGAACGATCCATACTAGCTTGAAGTGTTCCGAATCTCCGATGATCTACGTCGAAGTTGCAAAAACCCAAGCTTTCTCACTCTATAGAGATGAACACCCTAATCTCATGGGCTAGATGAGATGAGGATGAGGGAGTATTATTTATGCTTTCCTTTTAATTCACTTTCTCACAATTTATCATCACCAAAAGAATTTCTAGTAAGCTTTTTCTTTTTAACTCAAGAGAGAAGAAGATGATAATGAAAAGATAATTTCTTTTGTGATGAATAGAAAAGAAATGTATATGATTGATTATAGAACCATGGTCAAGAATGATAGGCTAAGAGTTTGTAGAGAATAAACTAGGGTTAGGGTTTGGTTAGGTTAAAGATAAAGATCAACCATAATATCTTAACCAAGACAAAATAGAATCCTTCTAGAATGAACTTGAAAGAGCTAACCCTAATCAAACCCTAATCCCTCATTATGATCCTTAAACATGTTTAATAATAAATCATATCATGTTACAATAATATATATCACATATATATTATATATTTGCAACAAAAGAAAATAATACATTTAACATATATCGCATATATTTCAATGTATTAATCCGGTGAGAAAATGAAATAATAAAGCGAGCCAATATTAGATAATGTAATACAATATATCATATATATTATTATACATTAAATCATCGAATCAACACTTGATCCAACGATCCGGCTATATCGAATATAACCGGCTAATATATCATGTACCGATTCATCGAATCAACACTTGATCCGACGTCCTGATTCATATCTAAATATCGTGAGAATATAATACGGTATCTCATATCGCATTATCCTCGGTCCTGCACATATCACATATGTGCCTCTACTCCGTTTTGCCTGAGCCAAGAAACCTCTGTGTAGGACTCTAAAGAATCGTCAATACGCCGATAGCAGGTGATGATCATATCAAACACCCACAAGCGGCAAGCGGTCAGCTAAACGTAACAGCCACCCAGGTATTGAGCGATTAGAAGATCAACAAGCTAGCCTGTCCGTTCCCCTGTGAATTCAATCAGTAACACTCCCGTACAGTCCGGTCTGTTCGTCTGATATGTCGCATATCAAGTCTAGGGGTGGTATACGTCAGACCCCAGTAACCGATAAGTCGTGTCGATGTGAGGCTCATAACAGGTCGAGATACTACCGGTAACACTTACCATTATATCTCTATATCAGCCCTGGCCTGGGAATTCCAGTTATAGCCAATCGAACACAGCACAACATCAACTCCCTATACCGGGAGAGACGAATCCCCTCCTATCGTTCATTGCCTCCATGTGATTCAGGACTGTACCCAAAAGCCACCGTTTTGCACGCCCTCGTGGACGTGGTAAGGTGGAAATCAAAGCACAGTGGGAATCACACAAGACTCTATGACGATCTCGGGTCTACAGACTACCCTGTACCAGTATTACCGGAGAACTGTCATCTGACGTATGGTATATCACCATCTGGGAGTTCTCGGCGAGTCCGTCCAGTGTACCCAGTCTCCACTGAGCACCCGTACACCATCCTTGATGTCAAACACCGATGGATATGGGATCATCCATCGCCCATCATATGGGTCAAGATGCGTATACGCTAGTCTACTCTGGTGTATCGATGCCCTGTGTCGATATACCCTCGACTAGGAGCATTTATAGGATGTACTCATCGACTACCGTGGCCCCACTAGTATGATCTCATCATAATCCCAGTAGTCGAGTACAGATCCTAAGGGCTTTATCAACATGTGAGAGAAAGACAGTAAACCAATACAAGTCAACATGTTAAGATAAAGTGAAACCAAATAGCATACTATTATGACGAGCAAGAAAGTCCTCTCCGTATATATCCAAGCATCCATCATAATATACATCATATGTACAACAATGGCCTCTAGGGTATATACATAACTAACACTCATAAGAGGGTTCTCCTTACGAGTCGTTAGGATTTCGTAAGTGTAATTTCTCCTCAGGAATTGTGGGGATCTCTAAGTATGTTGCTCCCTTGTGAGTCGTAAGGATCTCACGCAGGTATTTTCTCCTTACAAGGTCGAGAGGACCTTGCCAGTGTGCATGAATTCTTTACGAGTCTGCGCCCTTTCGGGTTTTCACAGACTCACCGGTAGCCCTGCTATATTTTTACTCACGGAGCCCTTTCGGGTTTTCATCCATGCCCATCTTGCTCGTGGACGTACCGTTTTTTTAACGAGTCTGCGCCCTTTTAGGTTTTCACGAACATCGCCGGTAGCCTTGCAGTTTTTACTCACGGAGCTCTTTCGGATTTTCATCCGTGCCCAGTTCGCTTATGGACGTTCCGTTTTTTTTTGCCACGTCAGCCTGGGGATGCTGGGGTTTGTAGTAGTTTAAGGACGTTTCGGTCCATAGCTAGTTTTAGGACATTGCGGTCCATTATTAGTTAGGGAAGTTTCGGTCCGTTATTAGTTTAGGGACGTTTCGGTCTGTATCTAGTTTAAGGACGTTACGGTCCATCATTTATCCTGCATGCATGTGTATTTGTTACGTGACGGGATACATGACGAAAAAGTGGGATACACCCATTTAGGGTGTGATTTGATTTGGTTGGGGTGTTTTGTGATCCATCCCTAGCGCGACTTATTCAACTTGACACCGACGCCTGGCCTTTTCGAATATGGCCATTTCACATTCTCTATCAACTTTGCTCTTCTGACGGGTTTTGTTTAGCAGCACGTCAATCAGCTCATCGGACGGTTCCAAGGATTTTGGTGCCGATTCTGCCCCCAGCTCCTCTATGTTATCTTCTAACGCCGAGTGAGCTTCTTCATCATTTAGTGACGAATGCGAGATCATGCGACAACTTGCCACGTAATCTTCGGGTTCTTCTGACGCGTCATCTCCCTCGTCATTGTCATTGCTTCTGTTCTCAAGGATATGGTTGAGAAACTCATGGAGTATGACTGGGGTCCGCGCCTTCTGGTTGTATTTCTCCAGCACGTCAATATGCTTTTGTAGGTCCGTGCGCTTATCATCAGGCTACGCGGGCTTCTTGGTCTTCTTCTTCTTCTTCGAAGACTTTGACGGCTGTACCTGGGTATTTTGCCCATTGCTACCAACTCTCGGTGTCGGGCGCGGTTTCAGCATTCCCTAAATGATCTCGGGCTCTAGCGGGCTTTTCCACCTGATTACGGGGCATGCTTGAAGATCCTTCAGCATTCTTTTCGTTTTTGCCGAAAGAACTACTTCCCATGGAGCTTCCTCTATGAATGAGCATGATTCCCCTGGCATGTCTACCCTTTTAGGAGTGTGCTGTTGTGGCGGATTTACCTTCCAGTTTTCAGACAGCGCGAACTTGCCCTGTTGGTACTGGTCTTCAACCCAGTTTTTGAAGACGTAGCAGTATTCGATAGGATGGCCTAATATTCGGTGGTAGGGGCAGTAATTGGGATTGTTGATGTCATTCGGTTGCGGTGGGTGTCTCAGCTCCGGTAGAATGATGAGCCCATTGCGCACTACCAGTTCGAACAGTCTCCTTGTTTTATCCCGGGGAAACGAGTAAGGACGTCTTAACTTCTCGTCGAGGAATCACGATTTGTTGCCTTGGCGAGCAACTGGCCTCGGATCACTCGGCTGTTGTTGAGCGTTGGCGACAAAGGTAGCTTTCCCTTTACCCTTTTTGTTTCGAAGCTCCGTTTTCGACGAGGACGGCTTATGGCTCATCTGGTCCATTTGGGCGAGCTTGTCGATCAAGGCCCGGAAGGTGGTCGGCTTGAAAAACATTATGAATTGGGATATAGTCGCCTGAGGATCGAGGGTTCCCACAAACATGTACACGGCAGGAGCTTCCTCTATGCGCTGTTCGCATTTCAACCATAGGTTCTGCCATCGAATTGCATACTGAACCCATGTCTCTCCCGGCTTCACTCTGGCATTGATCAACGCCGTGATTGGCATACGTTCGCTGGCGCTTGCGAACGTTTGTGTAAACAGTAGCTCCATTTCTGCAAAAGTCTTGATAGAGTCATTCGGGAGCTCAGAATACCATTCGAATGCTGTCTCCGACAAGCTGCCAATAAACCGGCGAAGCAACATTTTGTCATCACCCCCAGTATTACTGCACAGAGCCCTGAATTGAGCAATTTGCTGGTGTGGATTACCCGTCCCCTTATACACATGGAATTTAGGGATCGTATATCTTGACGGGTACTTTATTTGATCGTACCAACCTGGATAAGGTCGCCCAGTCTTGACGATTTGGCTAGCGGCTTCGCTCGCCTGGTGAGCTCGTATTTGTTGAGCTATATAGTCGTCAAGGGCGGCTTTGGAGATGGTCTCTTCCTTGGCTGCTGATAAAGCTAGAAGAGAGTTTGATGTCTCCCCTCTGTCGTCTTCAAAGATTATTGGAGGGTTTTCAGCTGGAAGATCCGGCTGTATCATCATCCCGACCATATCTTGGAACAAGAGCGCCGGCTGTATCATCATCCCGACCATATCTTGGAACAAGAGCGCCATTTTTTTTATGTTGGCCGCTTGTTCCGCGGCCTCTTTGTCTTTCTTCTTGAGCATTCTTTGGAGGAACTCGGCGTCGGTTTCCTGTTCCTGGCGCTGCTCCGACGACGTCTCCGGGATTTCTTTCGGCCCAGTGAGCGCGGCCATCTTTGTTAGCATTTCCTGGAGCTTTTGCTGTTGCTCCTGGGCTTTTGTCACATATCGGGTGAGTGGTCGATGGCCTATGGAGATGCGGCTATCCTCTTTCCCAGAAGCCATGTAGATAGTGTGCACTACCATGCCCCCAGACTTGGGACGTTTGGATTCAGCACCCTTGAGATTTGTTGCAGACACGGGGATCTTCTCCGGCCTTCTCCTTCTATGGGCGGTCGAAGTTGAGGGGGCTGTAATAGGCACCTCTGTAGACGACATCTTCCGTAGCATGGCGGCGGGATGGTCTTCTTCTTTCCGAACTTTCATTTTCTTCTGTCGGCAGGAGTAGTCTTTGTCAACTACAGAGTCTTGGACTCTTCGCTAGACCTTGTGGATTTTGGAGGACAGGCACTGAGAGGGCTGCTCTGGCTTTATTTTAGTAACATTCTCCACAGACGGAGGAAATCTTTTAAGCACGGCGGTCGGAGAGTTCTTGCGCACCCTCCTGAGTGGTTCAAAACTGTTCCCAGTTGGAATAGCAGCGTCAATTTCTACCATCGGAGCTGGTGGAGTCAATCCAGAAGGGGAATTGCCCCCATATTCTTTCACTCGATGCAAGTGGCGACGTCGAGCACGTCTTGCAGATAGGACTGGCTCAGTTGCGGGGGTGGCTTCATCATGCCCCCTGTTCTGGTGAAGAGCCGCTGGGGTCAACCTGTCGAAGACTGACGTCCGCTGAGAGGGAACGGTCAATCTTGCAAAGACCGACTTTTTGGCAGGGGGAGCATTCATAACGACCTCACCCGAAGTAGGAATTAGGGTGTCCAGTCTTGCAAAGATCGATCCCTTATCAGGAGAAGCCCCTCTGATGACTTCGTTTACTGGAGCTAGGATGGCTATCCGCTTTGGGATAGCTCTTTCGGGTATTGCAGGCTTCTTCACGGGCCCGCTGGAGCTCAGGCTCAGCCTGTCGAAGTCTGATGCAGTAGACTTGGAATTGGATGGCCCGTTGAGAGGGGCCGTGGTAGTGGTAAGCCGATCAAAGACCGACTTCTTTGGAGCTCCCTGGGACGGCGCTGGAGCGTTGAAGCTTGCCGGTGGGATCATGGTCCCAAAGAATAGTCCAGTGGTGGCCTAAGTCACCTGTTCCACTGGCATGGCAAAGATGGAGGCCGCTTGTGGCCATAGGTCACCCTTCCAGCGAGAACGGAGTGAGAGTTATTGTTGCAGTTGGTGCTGTTGGAAACCATTTTCTCTGCACAGGAGTAAGACACCAAATCTTAGTACCTCGAATTCAGGGGCAACCATATTAAACAGCGATTTGTTCATGAACACGACACACTAAGTGTGGAGTGGAAAGAGGAAAAGGTCCCACCGGGCGTGTCAGAATCTGTTTACCGCCGAAAACAGAGATGAAACCGCGTAGGTCGTCTTGCCTGAATTTGGGGGCAGATGATATTTGGTTTTATCCGTCCACCTCTCTGAAGATGCCAAGTTGATTTATGGCACCGTATATCGGAGATTTAGACAGATGCGGCCGTTGTAGAAGACTTCGTCAGATTCCCCCTCGTTTACGAGGGGTTTTTTGATTGTGGGGACGCTCCTCCCTGTAGGCGCAAGCCCCTGCAGTTAATTACGCTACCGCATCGCGGTAACCACTTTCTCCTTCTCCAGATGGTCATTTCGTGTTATGAGTGTTTGTTTTATTTTTGGTTGCCCGTGGATTGTATACGGAGACTAATTTATGTTATCACCCGTAGGGCGTGGATTAGTCAAAATCCGTATTTTCTTAGATTTGGGTTTGGGTTGGTTTAATGATCGTTAATCTTGTTTTAGATTAAGATCAACTCAAATGTTTTTTGAGGACACGTTAGTCTAATTTTAGACTAAGATCTACTCAACAGGATTTTCTTTAGTTTATAGGGACATTGTGGTCCATTGGGTTTAAGGACATCATAATCCATGAGTTTAAGGACCTCATAGTCCATAGTTTAAAAACGTCATAGTCTATAGAGCTTAGTTTAGGGATGTTGCGGTCCATTGGGTGTAAGGACATCATAGTCCATGAGTTTAAGGACCTCATAGTCCATGTTTAAAGACATCATAGTCTGTGGGGTTTAAAGACATCATAGTCTGTACGGTTTAAAGACAACATAGTCTGGTTTAAAGACATCATAGTCTGTACGGTTTAAAGACATCATAGTCTGTATGGTTTAAAGACATCATTGTCTAGTTTAAAGACATCATAGTCTGTATGGTTTAAAGACATCATAGTCTGTAAGGTTTTGGTTTAACCGTTTGCGGATGCGCCAAAAATTATTGGTTATTAGGACCCTCCATCTCTCTGAAGATGTTGAAGAATTACAACGACATGTATCAGAGGTATGGGGAGATGTACCCTTGAACCAATATCCCGACTGAGGGGGAATGGGACGGACATCATTTTAGATGCCATATGTTGGGAGCTCATTAGCTATCTCCAGGACTGAGTTCGGATTTGGAGACCCTGAGCATGAGGAACTCAATTGACGCTTCTCGGGAAATTTTGTCTGAGTTTGGCTAACATTGGCCTTTCGTAGTGTTAAAAACTAGTATATGCTTAGCGCTCACGTGCTCCCACGTGAGGTGCTTGAAATAGTGTTAAACACTAAAAATTAGAGGCGCTCGCGTGGGGCCACGTGAGGCGCTTGAAGTAGTGTTAAACACTAAAAATTGGAAGCGCTCGTGTGGGGTCACGTGAGGCGCTTGAAGTAGTGTTAAACACTAAAAATTTGAAGCACTGTTTCCTTGGATTTCTTCCCTTGTTCTTTTCTGAGCGCTAAGCGCTATTTGCTCATGTGGGATCACGTGAGGCGCCCTAAGTGGAAACTGCCTTTTGATTTACTTCACTTCTATAAGTGCTAAGCACTACTTGGGGGAAGGGGTCACGTGGGATCATGTGAGCCAGTCTCAGTTGTCCTCTTTTGTTCATCAAGGGTGTTCACGTGGGAGCACGTGATCGGTTGTTATCATGTTGGATGCCAATCCTTTTACGTGCATGGAGATCCTTAGTTTTGAGACTTTCAAACCCACTATTTTGTAAGAATTAAATTCTTAGGACTTAGTTTTTCTTTTGGGTTTGGGATCTGTATGGCAGAATCTCCTCGATAAGAATTAAATTCTCAACTTGAGAGGAGATCTGCTTCTGCAGATCTTTCACCATAAGAAAGAACTAAGTTCTTATATGAAGGGTTAAACCCTTATTTTATCAGAGGAATTAAATTCCTATATACTTTTTGGGAGAATTAAATTCTCTGAACTTAGATCTTCCCCTAGGTTTTGGATCTTCATGGCAGGATCTCCCTGATGAGAATTAAATTCTCAACTTGTGGGAAGATCTGCTTCTGCAGTTCTCAACCAAAGGAAGAACTAAGTTCTTTTTAGAAGAGTTAAACTCTTATGGAGGTGAAAAGGAGATGAGATATTCTCTGTGTTTCGTTCTTTCTCTTACCTAGAGTTTCTTTTTTCTCCTTTTCTCTCTGGAGAATTAAATTCTCTTTGTTTTAAGCTTAGGAGGGTTTTTTCTTCTTCTTTCGATTTGAAAACTTATGGGGAGGTTCCTCTGTGCAAGACTTGAAGTCTTGGGTCCTTTATATACGGGAGTCTGATTTGTTGAATCAGTTAAGGAAATCTCTCATTGAGAGATCTTTTATTAATTTGGGGGTGTTCCCCACCATTGGATCTTTGATCCAAGGGCCTCTGTCTTACAGAAGTCATTTTCTTGATTTTAGCAAAATTGGGAAAATATTTTCCCATACAGATCATATTCTGTATCTTGGTGATTTTTAATCACCATGGGATCTTTGATCCAACGGTGCTCTGATTCACAGAGCACAATCTTTCTTGTTTGGAAAGATTTGAGGAGTATTTCCTCAATAGAATTTTATTCTAATAATTTGATGATTTATCATCTTCGTTGGATCTTTGATCCAAGGGTTGAGAACATTTAGTTCTAGTGCCGGCGTTCTCGTGCTTTGCATGTGAGGCTCTGCCTCAGAGTCTTTAACACTTGGCGCTAGCGCTCTCGTGCTTTGCATGTGAGGCGCTGTTTCAGAGTCTTGACTCTTAGTGCTGGAGCTCTTAGCACTAGTGCTCTCGTGCTTTGCACGTGAAGCGCTGTCTTAGAGACTTTGACTCTTAGCGCTGGCGCTCTTGGCGCCAGCGCTCTCATAAGGTGCTGCCTCTGTTCAAATTTCAATTTTTGAATAGAGCTTTACTTTCTGATTGGGGGAAACATGGGACTCTAAAGACTCGAAACTATCCCGGCAGTGGGTTTAACCACAGGCCACAAGCGGTACTAGCTGTACATAACGGTCCCCAGGTAGATGTCGATAAGAAGGCCGATGAGGAAAACCAATCTGAACTCCTACTGAGCCTGAATGTGACAATCTCTGTACAGCCCGGTCTGTTCGTCTAAGAGTATCGCATATCGGGCCTAGGGGGTGGTGAACGTCAGACCCCTAATTGCGGTATAAGTCATGTCGTAGAATAGCCTAATACACCCTGAGACTACTGGAATACCTACCAGTAAATCTCGCTTGTCTTGGCCAAGGACTTTGTGTAATGGCCTTCCGAAAACAGCGCGATATCAACACCCAATACCGAGAGAGACGAATCCTATCTAACCGCCACTTCCTTCAAGTACTTCGGGACTGCACCCAACTACTATCTGTTTGCACGACTCCTTTGAGCCATGGTAGGGTAGTAATCAAAGTACAGTGGGAACACACTCGAGGTGAAGTAGTAGTATCAAGTCGACGGACTAAGCTGTAATCATGTCACCTGGGAACTGCTACCCGACGACAGGTATAATACCCACCAACAGTTCCCGACGAGTCCTGTCCAGTGTACTCATAACCTAATGAGCACTTGCATACTATCTCCAGTACGACGTACT